>CM076573.1:456473074-456686725 GCA_034641835.2 Pinus albicaulis
CACAGAAAAAAACGAACTTTCTATTAATATAGATAGTCTCTGAACATATGCCAAGCATTTCTGAAACCAAAACAACCATTCCCTTAAAAAAGAGAATGAAATCAGGCTACTTCCCATCTGATGAAGATGTCAGCAACCCAAGAGGACACCATAAAGATCACATCTTAAGCATCTATGCATCTCTTTAAGCTCATCAAAACAGAATGAGAGCAGTAAGAGTCAGTGCAAGCGAGATGCTCCAGCGCCCAAGAGGGCTGGCAGTAAAAACTATCCCAACCGCATATAACCATAAATATAAACAAAAAGCGGGCCCAGAACCCCCTTACATAAGGGAAACAGTTCAGGACCCAAGATAGTATCAAGAAAAACACATAGGTTTATAAAGGTCCACTGTACAATGCTGAAAATAAACTGGAAATTTACTCAAAAAGAGGCTGTTCTTGAGGATGAACAGTCCCATTTACTACTTCCACTACTGCCCAGGTCCCCAAAGCGAGTTGTAGACCTTCTTTAGATAAGATATCTGCTTGCTGGTTCCTTTCCCTGTAAATATGAACAACAGAAATCTTCGTGAAAAAGGAATTAAGACGACGAATCTCCTGAAGTAAAGGAAGAAGAAGAAAGTTCCTGCATTGATGAGTTCCATTAAACCAGTTGACAACATTCCTAGAATCACCAAAGATCTGAATCTGATAAATCTGTTTTGAAATAAGCCAGCAAAGAAGCAAATGGAGAGCTTTAAGTTCTGCAAAGTTATTAGACCCTTGCCCAAGGCCAACAGAGGCTCGAAAGGAGTTTTCAGCTGAGAGGTTAATAACCAGCCCTGCACCACAGATATCATTGATATCAGAAGCACCATCGAAATATGCCCAAGGAAGGGAATCATTGATGATTTCTGGCTGTACGATACGGACAGGACCTTTGTCAGCAGGCGTTGGAATGCTGTCAAAAATAGCAACTCCCTCAGCTGCCAGATTAGCTAAAGGAAAGGTAGTCTCATTGAAAATAGCCCTGTTTCGTGCTAACCAAGTACCCCAAGCTATTAAAAGAGGAAAGGCCCTGATTTTATCATCCGACGCCTCCTGCCACCAGTGTTCCCATGCTTGCAGAAGATCATCCCCATGCCACCTCAAGGGAATGCTGGACAGGCGCAGAGATTCTGTCCAGAGACTAACATTAAAAGGACATAGGAGAAAAAGGTGGAGAGGCGTTTCTTCTGCAGATTTACAGAGCGAACACCAGCTCGGCCCCTGCTTGCCTCTTTTTTGCAAAAAGTCCCAAGTAGGAACTTTATTGTGAAGAATGCACCAAAAGAAGAGTCTGGTTTTAGCTGGACTTTTAAGTTTCCACAGGGGTTTGGACCACCATGCTGGATTCCCCCAGCCTTGCTGCAGCATAATCCACTTGTAACCGAATTTTGGGGTGTAAATACTTGTTTGGGCATGCACCCATCGCAAGGTGTCAACAGAATCTGAAATTCTAACAGAGGAAAGAGAGAGATCAGCAACATACCGGTTCCACTCTTCTAGCCATCTATTATCCAACTGCAGGTCCAAACCAGACAACCAACCTTGCTTGACAAAGGTAGTAGACCTAGGGTCAGCCACCTGACTAAGGTAGAAATAGCCTTCAGAATTTAAATGCGCAACCAGTTCTCGTGACAGGGCAAAATTGGGCGGACAACCAACCCAAGGATCACAACCCACCCGAACCTGGCTTCCATCACCCACTTGCCAGGCCAAGCCCCTCTCAATAAGCTGGACAGAGGCCACAACTGCTTTCCAAACTGAAGAAGCATTTGAGGAAGATTTGACAGGGTGCCGAACCCAATCCAGAACAGAATCTTGGCTGATATATTTGCGTTTCATGAGTGAGACCCAGAGAGAATCTGTTGAGAGTAGGCGCCAAGCTAATTTAGCCGCCAAAGATTTTGCAAAGGATCCCAGGTTTTTTATTCCCCAGCCGCCCCACTCCTTTGGCCTTGAGATTTTATCCCAAGCCACCCAAGGGCTTACCGAATCCTGATTGGACCCGGACCACAAGAAATGTCTGCAGAGTTTTTCAATTGAGGCCAAGATGCCTTTAGGTACCCAGGAAAGACTGGCCCAAAAAACAGGAATGGCCAGCAGGACAGATTTAATCAGAACCAGACGCCCAGCCCTTGATAACCACCTGAAGCTCCAATGAGTAAGCCTTTTTTCGATTTTAGCAAGAAGCCATTTCCAATCTCGAATGCGGTAAGAATCTGGTTTTAGCAAAAAACCCAGGTATTTGAAGTGATCCTGAATTGGGCGGACTTCAAAATTCAAGAGCCTTTGAACTCTGATAAGCTCAACATCAGAAAGACCAGAAGGAGTGATAGTAGATTTTGCAGCATTTATTTGGAGCCCAGTTGCTTTTAAGAAAAGCTCCAGCAAAGATTTTAGGGCACGGCAGTCATCAGTAGACCCATTCAGAAAAATCAGAATATCATCAACAAAAAGAAGGTGCGTGATCCAGAAATTTGCCGCCACTTCAATGCCCTTTAAGCTACCCAGTCTTTTGTCTCTGTGAATTAAGAGACTTAAGCCTTCTGCTGCCAACAAGAACAGCAGAGGCGAAAGCGGGCAACCCTGTCTTAGACCTCGTTCCGGAGTGAAAAAAGGAGTTGCGGCGCCATTAATCAGGAGAGCAATATCTGTAGAGGAAACACAACTCATAATCCAACGAACAAAGTCAAACCGAAACCCGAGGTGGGTAAGAAGAAGCCTTAGATAAAGCCAACTGAATCTATCATAAGCTTTAGATAAGTCCAACTTAACAATAATTCCTTTCCTGCCACTCCTTTTTAAGCTGTGCAGGGATTCCTGAGCTACACCTACAGCTTCATGGATTTGGCGCCCACTTAAAAAACCAAACTGTTCAGGGGAGAGGTGAGCAGAAAGGAAAGGTTTAAGCCTTGCAGCTATGACTTTCGCAATAATCTTATAGACACAAGAGCACAGGGAAATAGGATGAAAATCTACAAAAGACGAGGGGTGGTCCGACTTGGGGATCAGGGCGAGAAAGGTAGAATTGAAGGGACCATAGACTTGGCCTGTAACTCTAGATTCTTCAACAACGGCTACCAGGTCATCACTTAGAGTTTCAAAAAAATGCAGAAAAAACTCAACAGTCCAGCCGTCCGGCCCTGGGCTTTTGTCCTTTGCCATACTTTTGAGGATATCCTCCACTTCCTGTTTGGAAACAGGAGCCATTGATGCCTCATTTTCATCCTCGTCCACGAACCTAGGAAAGAGCTGAGATACCCTGATCACTTCAGCAATGGAGACTTCAGGGGGGGCTTTAAAGAGATCTTTGAAGTAATCCAATCCCAAGGAAGATAGATCCTCGAAAGAGGTGGCCAGTTCCCCATTTCCTTTCGGAAGTTCCCAGATGGTATTGGCCATCTTCCTGCCTTTGGCATAGTTATGGAAGAACTTAGTATTATCATCCCCTGCTTGAAGCCAAAGGGCCCTGCTTTTCAGTCTCCAAGTTTCTTCTCTTAGCTGTAGAATACTCCTTCTTTTTGCCTCCAGTTCCTTAATTCTGCTTCTAGCTTCAAGGGATTCATATCCTCCTCCTTCAGGGTCTTCTAAAAGAGCTAGGTCAGAATTAATTTTTAGGAGTTCCTCCTCCTCTTTTTTCTTCAAGTTGGCCGCCCAGATCTTAGTAGCAGATTTCATTTTCTTCAGATTATTCCAGAAAAAAACACTCCTGGACGAGTCAGGCCCTCCAGGGTCCATCTCCCAGGTTGAAGCGAAAAGCCTTTGGAAGGATTCATCTTTGAGCCAACCCGGATTAAACCTGAATGGCAGACCAGGTTTCCTTCCAGTGCCTTTAATGTCAAGGAGAATAGGAAAGTGATCAGAAATTCCTCCTTCTGCAATCCAGTGCCTATATTCCACAAGCATGTCCATCAGAGGCTCACTTAAGAGAAACCGATCCAGCCTTTTTCCCACCCAATCCTGTCCAATTCTTCGATTCCGCCATGTAGGTTTTGACTTCAGAAGAGGTATGTCAACCAGGTGGGCCAAAGCAATATTATTAAGGAAAAAATCAGACAAGGGATCAGCTTTGGCCATGGCCCCCCAGGATTCAGCTTCCCCAATCGAGAAATTGAGGTCTCCTCCCAAGAGTAAAAAAGGTTTGCCAATCCAAGAAGAGCGAAAAAAGGCAGACCAGAACCTTTCCCATTCCAAACAGGGTCCATAAACATTCAGAGAGAGCAGGGACCTGTTGAGCTCGCTTGAGAAAAGTTCCACAGCTAGCACATTCTGGGTCCCCCATGAAGAAACATACTTCAATTTAACAGGATTGAAGCCCGAGACCACTCCTCCAGACCTTCCCACAACATCCAGAGCAAAGAAAGACCATATTGGCAACATCTTGGTAAGAACAGAGACAATCTCCTCTCCTTTGCCCAGAGTTTCTTGAAGCAAAATAATGTCAGGGTTATTGGCACGCACAAGCTCCTTTAAGGCTAGCCTTTTGGCCTGGCTAGCTAGGCCTCTGCAATTGAAGGAGAGGAAAATCATGGCGGAACCCCAGAGGGTGGCCGCTCTGCTCTAAGCACCCTGGGAAGAGTTAGTTGTTTGCCATCAGCTATATCCACCACCGCCTTGGATTGAGCTAAGGAGAGTTTAGACTTCCTACCTCTAGTCTTTCTGGAGCCAGCATCAACAATAATCGAGGCTAGTCCACCCACTTCAAAGCCCAGGGCTCTTCTGTCCGACCGGGGTCGGAGATTGTAAGGGAAAGGCCCAGAATCGGACGACCGAGGGCAAGGGTCACAGGGAAACGACAGAGAAGAGGGGGAAAGACTCGGGCCGACAGAAACAGAGACGACCAGGCTATCTGAGGGGTGGGAAGAAAGGTTAAGGGCCGAAAATTCATTCACAATCTGCCTGGAAGGACCAGGCTCCAAGCAGACATCAACAGGTAAAACAGGAAACGAGGACAAGGGAGGAAAAGAGGGGGACATACCCGCCAGATTCGCTAATCCAGAGTCGGCAGCAGATGGATGAACCGAAGGGTCTCCCTGGTCCTCAGCCGGGTGCATAGAGGGGCTAGCATCAACCTTTGCGTTCTGCATCTCAGCATCCATGAAGGGAACGGAGACTTTCTGATCCGGAAGGTCGGGTTCTACATCCGAAGCTTCCCCATCCTGTACTGAGATTGGAATTTTCTGAGCCCTTTTCTGCCTCCTCTGCCTACGGTGACGCTGGTGACCCAAAGGACAGTCCCGAGCCAGGTGGCATGTCTTGTGACACCTATTGCACCTGAAAGGAAGGTGCTCATAATCCAAAACTTGCACAAACTCCATATCCTTGTATTGCAGCGTCATGGTCTCAGAAAGTCCTTCACGAGGGTTTAAGCTCACAAGGATGCGTGCCACACTCCTATCCTTGGTCTGCAAGTAAGATTTGTCAGCTTCAAGAAAAGTGCCCAACGTGTTCCCAATCGAGATGAACACCGAATCGGTCCAGAACTGAAGAGGAAGGCCGGGTAGCTTGACCCACACTGGAGAGTCAGCCATTTTCTCTTTCTAGGCGTCGAAGAGAGGAGTCCAGCGTCTGAAGAGCACCGGCCTTTTGCCAAAAAACCAATTCCTTCCCAAGACTTGGTCCACTTGATCTTTCTTCTCGAAGGTAATGGTGAACCATCCTCGCGCCAAGATATTGATATCCACAGGCAATCCTGGAGAATCATTCCACATATTCTGCACCCAATCAGCAATAAAGGCCTCCGAGAACTTCCTGCCCCTAACTCTCCCCACTAACATGGTCTCGGCTAGTTCCATAACCTTCTCTATACTAATATCGACCCCAAGCAGACACTTCGGACTTCCTTCCTTAGATTTGATGAACTTGGCCTTCTTTCTCTTGGTTCCCACAGCTTTCTTGACCTCTTGTTCCTCAGGTGCCGACTTTGAAATGGGAAACTCCGCACGGATAGTTTCAACCAGAAAGAGCTTCAAAGCTTCTACTGAACGCAGAGAACCGAGACCATTGTCAAGGAAAGGCGGAGCGCCAACCCCTGTAGCTGCACCACCCTCCGGCAAAACCCCACAATTTTCAGATGCAATAGAGATTGGGACGAAATCAACAGCCTTACTCGAAGAAACCCTAGACAGAGCTTCACAAATACGGCCCCCATCCTTCTTTGGAGCAATAGCCCCTCCTCCCGAAGGTAACGAAGGCAAAATCCCTCCCACTACTCCGCCAGGGTTTGCTTGAGGGAGACTGTTCACCTCCTCAATCGCCCTACAGTCATTCAGCGCCCCAGGGAGAGGGTTTCTCAGCGCAGGAAGAACCCCCAAGGGTTCGGCTCTTAACCCTGCAAAACCCTCACCGAACCGAAACCTTTCGTTTGCACACCTTAGCTCCGGACCACCAGAAAAGCCACAAGAAAGAAAGTTACCTTGGAGCGCCGCTGGCTGCGTGGTCGCCGCATCTTTGAGACCTTCTGCAAAGAGCTCTTCCGAAGTCAAGGGCCGACAACTATCCGGAATTTGTTGAGAACCAAGAATTGAAACACTCTTCTGCTCCAAGAAATTTAAAGCAGAGCCACCAAACCCATTCTGGAACCCCTTCCAATCATTTTCAGCCTCCAAATCCACCGAGGCGCAAGAAGGAAAATGGAAATCAAGGTTTTTTTCTGAGACTTCTAACCCCCATACGGTGAGCAAGTCCTCCGGTGACGGCTCAAGCTCAATTGAAAAACTATCAATGCCCATCGTGTTCAAAAAACTCCCTTCTTAAACTGACTTCCGATTCCTTCGATCTTCGATTCCCTGCAGCAGCCCTAGACTCCGGAAAAAACTGATAAGTGCCAAATGCGCGTCCAGAAGGAGGCCCCATACTGGAAAAGGTCTGGATCATGTCGACACGTACCGAGAGCTGACCTCGAGACCTGCGGAAAACGCACGGAAGACCCTCTGCACCTTCGAAGAAACCCTAGCGTTACCCATTGAATGCGAAATATTGTCACTCAAATTAGCCATTGAATTGTTACCAGCTACCTCTGAAGAGGAAAAACTCTTTTTATACTTAGCACAATTAGATGAGAATCGACACACTGTTGCATTGGCTACCGAAGCTCATAAGAAACATGTGAAATATCAGTATGATCAAAGTGTTAACCCTCAAATTTATTCAAAAGGTGACCTAGTTTTAGTATATGATCAAGCTAACAATAAGCCAGGCTATGAAAAATTCGAACTAATGTGGGATGGTCCCTACATTGTCAAGCGTGTGCTTGCAAAAGGAGGCTATGAATTAATTGATTATGATGGGGTCTCTTTAGACAAGCCGAGAAATGGTCTTTATCTTAAGAGATATTATGCTAGAATTTCGTGTGAAGACCTCTCTTTTACAATAGTTACGTTTTAGAATAGTGTGCCTTAGATTCGATAAGTGTGCCTATATTAGTTTTATTGTTACTGCTATCGTTGCTTATCTTGATTACTCTTGATATTGAAGATGTCGACATCCCTTCAAACATACATTGGTTTTTCTGATGGTGCCTGTCATAGTACACGAAATATCTCTTCCACGGCTTGGGTTATTTATTCACCCACCGATGAGTTATTTTCTATTCATGGGATATGACTTAGTCAAAAAACGAACACTATTGCAGAATATAGCACAGTCATTGAGTTATTATTTGATGCCATTTCATTTGTTATTCGATGTTTGATCATTAGGTTAGATTCACAACTCATTGTATTTCATTTAAAGAGGGTTTATACGATTATAAATCCAGTTTTATTGAGATTGTTTTTGAAGGTTCGTCTCTTGGAACGACAATTTGATTATATCGAATATCAACATATTTCAAGAAATTTAAACACATTAGCTGATGCATTAGCTAATCATGTTCTAAATAGACATTTGAAACATTAACAAAATAAACCAAAACAACATTCGATCCACGTTGAACAACATACTCAGAGAAAGTAGTAATATCATTCGCATAGATAGGTTTGTGTTCAAAAAATATTACATCATCTATGATCATAGGTTTAAACACCCTATGATATAATAGATACTAATACAAAAAACAAAAAATGTCGATATGCAATGATCATCCACTATCTGTGATGATGATCATGGTAACAGAATATAACATGCACCACCTTGTGCAAAAATATCCTAAATGGTCCTAGAACACCTATCACGTGTCTCAGAAGCCGCAGAGGGATATCACTTGTTCCTGTCTCAGGAATGTCTATGGTCAACCTCTCAAGGTTGTGCTCCATTTCTGCTAAGATCTCTGGTGCCTGATCCTATGTAGGTGCTACAGGCTGTGCTTCCTGCTTATCAAAGCGACAAAGTGTTTTCGGTTGTCATGGACCGATATCTGCATTTATATTTTTTTGTTAGCATTGGACAATAAAAAAACCAAATATAAATTACATTAAAAAAATCAAAATGATTCGCTTAAATGTCTCATCCCACTCTGCCCCTAGAGGCAAAGATATTTCAGGATCACCTCTTTAATCTATTCCTACATAAGGAAATCCTTCAATGGTGAAGACTTGGTTCCTAAGCCAGATAGAATGGTGAAGACTTGGTTCCTATTTAATCGAACTACTGAATTACCATCGCCACCATGGCGAGCCATTAATTCCACCAACCGTACCATCCGAGGTTCCTGAGGTTCCCCACGATCTATTGGAATCAGCTGAGGAGCGAGAAGCGAGATTCTCTCTAAATAAAATTAAATGAGAATAGCGCCATATCCAAAGTTTTTCAACTTCGCATTCTTTTCTCTAGTCAATTGGCCTTTCATGTTGGCCAATACTCCTTGACACCAGTTAAATATGGTCCCTCTAAGACACTCTACCACAGTCTACATCTGTGATTTAGTGGCCACATGTAGAGTTGCACTCCCGCACAATTTGGTTACTGTAAATGCTATCACTTTGAGATCCAATCGCGAGATAGTTTTAATATATATGTGACTATCCTTTAAGTCTGCCTCATTGTTGCAATACTACTCTTTATAGTTGGTCATGGGAATACCTCCCTATTTGGCCCCAAATAAGGATATACATCCTCCTCTCTGGGATAATCTAGTAAGGAAATAAATTTCCTCTAGCTCAATTTTGAGCCAGCGGTCACCAATTATGAAGCATTGGTCTTGAACCTCCCATGCATTTACAAACCATTTCATTAACTCCACTTGTGCCTTCATTCCATGGATAGCCCATAATTTATATAAACCACAATTCTTCAGTGCACCCACTATTGGAGGATCGTCCATGGTTTCATTGTCTATGAGTTCATGTTCACATTCTCGCCACTCCAACATGGTTGAACAACCTACAAATCAACAAATTTTCTAGTTAAAAACCATTTGGAAGCAAAAAATTGAACCATTTTTAAGAGAAATTTGAGTTTTTAAAAAGTTTACGGCACCTCCATAGGTTTTGTGTATAGACAGTGTGGACGTCCACATGCGCTCCATGAAAAACCTACGATAGCTCGATAATTTTTATTTTTTAAAATTATCAGGGTCCGTGGTTATCACCTGCATTACATGTGGACCCCCGAGGGTGCATTTTTAAACATAAAATTCGCTTAGAAAATTAAATAAAGACTCAAAATGAAAAATTAAATGGATAGAAATGAAGATAAGGATGATGTGGATTACCTGGTTCTGACGATTCAAGAAATGGACGGGCGGTTCTCCCGATATTTGCTCCGGAAGTTTTTTAGACAAAAGATCTCAATACATTGCTCTGAACACAAAATGTGAAAATGATTTGTTCTAATCCCTTTTATAGTTCTTAAATGAATAAAAAAATGTTTTAATTATTTTTTCACTTTAAAAGGTCATTTTTAAAATATTTTTACTTTATGGAAATAAGTATGTGTAATATTTTGAGATTTTGTGCAGGATACAAGATTTTTTGGTGAAAAGAATTATATTGACATTGTGTACACTTTTATCACTTTTTCGAGCTCTTTAAAATTACAAAAAAAGTTAAACCCTGGAGTTCTCTTTTTAAGCCCTTTTTAGACTCTTGAAATATGAAAAGATCGCTGAGTACTTGACTATTCAAGCTCGTTAAAGTAAATGAACAATCATCATTTCACTATAAGTTTACCCATTTTCCAGACTGAAATGGAATAATTACGAAAAAGGTATACATTGAATAATCATGGTCAATAAAGTTCTCTCCTACATTACTTTATCATTTTTCGGGCTTGCAAGACTAAATTTACAAGAAATAACAACCGCGAGTTTACTTATGTTTTTCTTCTGACTCCCTAAAACTGAAAAACTTAGTAGACTCGTTAAAATTTAACAGTAAAGGACTTGTCGATTATAAACAGGACTGAACCACTCCTTCTTAGGGTTAAATTTTAATACTAAGATGGACTCATCTGAAGGATGAGCTTACATAAACAAGCAAATGTTATCCTCCTCAAGTTTTTAAAAAATAAAGAGGTACTTACCAGTAACGGTGGGGGATAAAGAGAGAAAAGGAATCCAATTGTCACCTTTGTTTAGAAAGCATCATGCCACTCTTGAACACGACACTTTGTCACACTTGTACCTGGGTTGGGAAATCCTTTGTCTAAAATTTAATCAAACCACATTGAAGGTCTTTAGCCAGTTTCTGGGTATTAGCTTTAGGTCAATTACTGCCAAGCCATTTGCAATGTCGTTATGTTTTCAAGAGAGAGTTCAAATAAACCATTCATTGAAAACATTTTTCTCCATTCACATTGACCATCCTTGAGTGAGTCCTTGCAAAAATTTCTTCAAAAAATTGATCCAATGGTTTCGTGTCGGAGGGATTTCCTATAACGGATCACTTTCTATCAACATCATCTCATCATATAGAAATTTGATCTATAATCCTATCAGTACCTTGGGATCTGCATGCCCTAATTGCAGATTTCTTGCCTTCGACGATAGGTTAACATATTGACCTTCAATCGAACGATCCTATGAGTGTTCGACTACAAATCATTCATTCACACTTCATATATTTTACTAGATTAATTTGAGAGACATTCTCATTATTGGTGGTTTCTCTCACGCTTGTTAATGATTCACATCATTTACTGGTAATCAAGTGGTTTCTACGATGTTCGACTTCGACATAATCAATCACATGGATAGAATCGTACTAGTTCGAGAAGTTGAAATCAAGACCCTGGATCTAGTTTCCACCATCCAGTTTGTGAGGAGTTTTATTATTCATGATAGAATACACTACTCATGACAAATGGCTATGCCCATACTATGTCTATTTTTTATGTAATATTAAAACGATATGTGTACCAGAACATTTAGTTAGTTTTGATCTGAGTATGGGAATTCCTACCTCAGCGATGATATATATATATATATATATATATATATATATATATATATATATATTTGTGTGTGTGTGTGTGTGTGTGTTTTCATTGAATGTTTTTACAAGTTTTTGACCAGTGTCTCCAATCCAGTCCTCAGAATGATAAAGCAGTTAACTCTTCCTAATAACCTCATACGTCGCACTTTAGGGGGCAATATGTTACACGTTATTTTGTCACCATGACATTTGACTGTCCATATGGTTCTATCACTACCTATATCATGTTCCCTTAGAAGTCAAAAACCTTAATGTTCCTGAATCAAGTCTTGGAATTGGAGAAAAGCTCTATAAAAATCTTAAAAGTCTACCTCCGCACTTCTTCTAGCCTTTTCCTGTGAAACTGTAGATTTTTGGTCTATAAATTGCAACAACCCCCGCATTTTATGCTACTATTACCCGCGGACCCCCGTAAAAAGAAAAATAAAATGAAAAGTAAATTCTAGAAGCATAGTTGGTCGAATATTCTCCCAACTGGAAGCTTCTAGAGTCGCGATCAGTTCGAGTTTTACCCCTCCACTCATGGAGCTTATCCTTTGGTCCATGGAGCTCAAATCCCTTCATGAAAGGAATCCATCCCCCTCTTCATGGAACTGGAACTACCTCCATTTCCCTATAAATTGAGCTCAAGTTTTAGGCTGAAGAATAGATTCTACACACATAGTAGACATATATGGTAGTTGCTGAATAAATTCATAAGAGTGCATACTTTCAACACTAGTAATTTGTTGTTAGCATGAGAATGATCACAGCCTTATGTCCATAACTCCATGCTGGTATTTAGAGAGGAAGGCTTATAAAACTAAAGGAGAAACGATTGTCCAGGACCCCGGGAGAAATCTATATGACATCAAGGCATCAGGTTGTAATATTGATCTTTTCATTCAAGATAATACATATGGATCTCTTTTTCTCATTGATTTGTTCTTATGCTCATTGCAATAATATCAATACTTAGACTCCTTGATCACTAATTTGGGTTATATTTTCTTGATTATTATATGTTGTAGATGCTTTGATTATTTTGTCTTGTCTTTGATTGTAGGCTCTACTTATTGGAGAAGCCACTTTGGAGCGACGGGACAAAATACTACATCGAACATTGGATTTCAAGGTAGGGGCATGTCCTCTCTACTTTCTTATAATAATTTTGAAATGCATTTAATTTAGAGAAAAAGGTTTCCAAATGGATGTTTTTTTCTAGCTATTCATTTAATACTAGGGAGATCACTCTTGTCTGCAAGAGGGATTAATCTGCATAACACTACTCACACTCCCCCTTTGACATTAATGGAAAATGGGAGTAAATAAAACTACATGGTATGCTTACTCTCCTCCTTTTTGCCTATTTTGTAATTATTAAGACTAAATATTTGACTACTCTATCGTGCATACCAAATATTTTACCTAAATATTTTTATGGCGAGTGACTCTCCTTGAATATATGCTAGTTCTCTTGATCCTACATCTCAACCTAAGCTTAATCGTTTCTCTTCTCTCTGATCTCCTGGCATACAAGTATCCTTGGCTAAATTAGAAAATTTCCTTAGTTCCTTTGGAAGTAAACTATTAAAGAGTTAAGTCATACATAACTCCCAACTTCTACCTTAAATATTCAAAGGGATCTTGGGAAATAGGATTGGTGAATATATCAACTATTCTATCTTTGTTTAATATACATTATAACTTAACAATCTAACCAACCACATGTTCTCCAAGAAAATGATACTTTGAGGGCATATTCTTGGTTTTTAAATGAATACAAGATTCTTGAATATACTTGTAGAATTGTTATTTTGATATATGATGGGAATCAATGCAACATATGTTACCTTCGTTCCTTGCAATTTCAAATTCACCCACAATGTCTAAGTGCAACACACAAGAACTATTTTTTACTCGAATTCAACTGTGGATAGTGATATTGATGTATATATTTTGCTCATCCAAGTCACCATTGATTCCCAACTATCTAGGAAAAGTAGAATTGGCATCCATTGATTCCCTTGCCTTGCATTTTCTCCAGTAGGGAATTGACGTAAATGCAATAATTGCTAATTTGGAGGCACTGATCATTAATGTGTGTGAAGAGGGAAAAATCTAGTTCGATTCTAGTCAATAGAACTGAATGACATGTTGGTCCCAATGAGTGGATCTCATTCCAACAAAGGATGGAATTTTTCTTAGCATTGCTAACAGCTCAAACTAGGAAAACCCACATTTGGTGGTAGCCACTACCATGAAATGGTGAAGAGAATATCCAAACGATGTTTATGATATTTTTCTTTCCAACAGTCTCTCTACAGCCATTCCATGATATCAATAAATTTCATTTGATGAGCTTCACACCTTGGCAGTGAAAAGGCATGAGATACAAATCCAGTTCCCGTTAAACACGCAAAATTGGTAACAAATTCAACTGTAACAATGGTGTACATAATGTACACATAAATACAATAAAAAAATTGTTGATTCAGTTTCTAGGTTTTTCTGGACTTTAATAACTAATCATCATAACACACACTAACCCAAACTATAATCCTGAGGATTAGGTTCCTAGCATCTCCCCCTTAATTCAAAGGGATGTATTGAAGCCCAAGAATGAGAGCTAAAAATGAAAAAATGAATCACAACCCATGGATAAATAAGCTCTCTATTGGTTTTTAAGAGAAAACCACAAATGATACACAAATGTGGGATAACTCAATGTATAAACCAATGATGGTTTAAGGATGGCCATCAAATCTGGAACTATCATATGAGTTCCTCAAACAAAACAACTTTGGAACTATAAGAGCAGTTCCTGCAAACATTCCCATTCTGACTTTTTTCCTAGTGGAATTTCTCTTTCAAAAATCTCATGATGCCAAAATCATGCAATTATACTCATATAGTATAATTCTCATCGAGAATAAATCAAAACAACTATGTCTAAAACTCTGAATCTAATTTTTGTACTCATACTCTAGGATGTAACAATAAAAATCTCATTATCTCTCACTGAGGCTCACTTGACAAATCTTTGAACTTGTAGCAGACCATCAATTCCATCAATTCTCCCCTTGTCAGATACAGAGTGAGAAGATGAATTACTCTTCACTAGAAGACTAGTTAATACTATAGAACATCTCTTGTGGTATGACATGTAAATACTCTTGGCAGTTATAACTTAATCCCAAGAAGAAATCCATCCAAAATTAATTTCTCTTGCAGTAGAATGATGATTATTCTTTCCACAATGTTCACAAGGATGAAGATCATAACAATGATATTTATCATGTCTAACTTGGTCACAATATTGGCATCTAACAATTTTTTGTGGGACAACATCATCTTGAAATTTACGACTATGAAACCGTATAGGTTTTGAAAGTTCAGGAACATAAAAAGAAACATATTTATCATATCCCACACTAGTTTTGTTTTTTTCGTGCACAATTTCTTCCCAAGGTCTAACGAATTTCTTGGGAACTCTAGGTTTCACATATGTGTGCAAATGACCCTTACATACCCTTGCCTTTTTGGTGCGCTAAAGTTCTCCATTGTCATTTTGAAACTGTTGATCAATCTCTTAGTCATGCTCAAGCAGGTTGTTTTGAACAAAAACATTCTCAAAGTTGCAAGTCATCTTTAGTTCACGTAATTCATCATTTTGCAACTATGACTCTATTTGGATAAATTCAATCCTCTCTTGTGTGTTTTCAAAATAATTTCTAATGTTTGATAGGGTGTATTTGTTAATTTGGATTGTGTTGTAAACAATAAATAATATTAAAGTGTTTAATAACTCTACAAAATCATTGAGTCTTGTCATTTTCGCTAGCTTCCTATTAGAAAAAAATCAAGTTTGAATTTTTTTTAATATTAACTACTCAACTTGATTTACAAAGATGCAGATTATTCAAATAACTTGCAGATAACACTATAAGAACAAATACTTCACTTCTACGCCACTCCAAATTAACTCACACTAGGCCAAAACCAACCCCTCAAAAAATTCTCATGGCTCAAAATTGTGATTATTAAAGTTGATGTTTTGTAAAATAGAATCAAAGTTCAACTACGATAGATGTAAGAACTATGATGAAGAGAAATCAAGGAACCCATATTTCAGAGGATGGTAGTTTTTATGATCTTTAGACCCTTCTCAAAAAATCAAAACTTTGTTAATACAAGCACCGTAGGGTGATATATGCAGCAAAGCCATATAAAATGTATCATACCCTAGAACCACCAACGTGATGTGTTGGAATTGCTACCATCATAATGACTGCCCCCATAAAATATCACACAGGCCCTTACTTCATGTTTACTCTGGTTGCAAGAAATTAATTCAATAGCCTGTAAAAAGTAGCATAAGTGCTCTCAAATTCACTTTAGACATACAAAAATAAAGGAGTGGATCTAGAACATGCAAACAAAAAATTTCTAATTAACGAATAGTGACTCGTATCTGAGGAAAAGGGAACCTTCTTTATTTACAATTTTAGAATTACACTAAATCAAATTTATTAATGTAAAACATCCAAAACATCAGCCAATGACAAGCTACTATGTTGAATGTGGAAAAATTACAGACCATTGGCGGATCTATTGAATTGATACAAACCACTTTAAATATTTTATACCAGTGTCACCCTCTTTTCATCAAAGATAGTTGTAAATATGAAATGACAATGTTTATCAAAAACATTCATTGGATACCTTCAAACCATGAATTGAGGGAGGAACGCAAGTAGAAATATGTAGCTTCTGAGGATCGAGTATATCTCATGTTGTAACAGATTCAGTAACCACTAGTTTACTACCAACATAATTATGCAACCACCTCGAAATTTTGAATGGATCAACACCTCAAATAGGTCTAATTTGTTATCATGATTAGGATTCTAAATATGGTCCAAGTTGGGTTCCTTTTGTTACATTGAAAATGGGCTCCTTTCTAAACCCTCTCATAATTTGGTGGAAAATACCTCATTGACATCATCTCTCCAACACGAGTATCTCCTTATTCCTTTTGGACTGAATATATATATCAGATATTCAACTAAAAAATATAGCTTCTATTTTATTATCCAACTATTGTCGATAATATGGAAATGAAAGAGTGCATTTCTATCAAGCCTTGTCGTAAAATCCCACAAGGAACATAATACAGTCTCAAACGCTAAAAATATTAATTTAATGGTGCTAATTTAATAACTAGCTACTTGTGTTGTCCATATTTCACATTTGGCATAATTTTCGTTAAGAAAATTTACAGTGAAAATGTTATTCACAAATGCATAGACAACATATCTAGTTTTATTATTTCGTATGTATATTAACTTTGAAATGAAAGAGGGAAGCTTTTTATACTGCTAACGGAAAACCGTTGAATTCCTCTGCAATTTGAAGGAGGAGTTATTCCACATGAAATCCTCCAATTAATGCGTTATAGAAGGATACTCAGGTATACTTGTGATTTTAGAGAAGCAGTGTGACAATATAGCCTGTAGTAGGTTTGCATAGATCCGATATTTATATATGCCACCGCTAAATACTACCATGGATCCCGCTACGATATTTATCAAATTCATCATAGCCAAGCATGATGCTCTACACAGAGACTTCCCATGCAGATGCCAAAAAAAGTGGCTCACTTATTCAATAGATCAGATAAATCATGCTCTGATACCATTGTTAAACACACAATATTGGAAACCAATTCAACTATATATTAAGAATGGTGTCAAATAATGATGTACATAGTGTACATATAAATACAATAAGATAATTGTTGATTCAGTTTCTAGGTTTTCTTAGACTCTAATAGCTAATAATCATAACACACACTAACCCAAACTATATTCCTGAGGATTAGGTGTCTAATAATTCCTTGTACTATAGTTTGTGAAAATATATCAGGAAGTGTCACCTGATGCGTATGATTTTTTGCATTGTCTAATTCCATTGAGCAACGTTTCCAACAAGGAGATATATGATATTGTTCACATGTTAATACTTAGGAATGAGTAGCTATTATTAGATTCCAAATAATTGAGTGTGAATCTTCAAATATAGGGAGAGTGTCTTTCATTGCTACTCAAATTCCAGTTGAAAAGCAACCATACTGTAATAATTCTTGGAGTTGTTGATGGGTAGGTATTCAAATTGAATCTCTTTAGCTTTTATGATAGGTCATAGGATAAAAATCATGCCTTGAATCTGCTACAGTTATTGTGGCTTGTCTAAGGATTATTTTTGGAAAGTTGAGTAGTATGGATTAGTAGTAGCACTTGGAGAAAAGATTCACCAGGATTCTAAAGAAGCCACACTTATTCACCTTACACATCATCGTTGTGAGGCCCAACACCTAGTCTCACCAACTAAAGATGATTATGGATGTAAATAGTATTCCTAACCTAAGTATTTTTTATCTACAAGTTTCTAGTTGAAATTGTATCATTGAAAGAGATTATGACGCATAACATGAATCATTTTCCTAGTTGTGTTTTTGTAAGGGCTCTTGAATGAGAATCATTTCTCTCATTAACTACTCCATGGAAATAAATATTCTACTATCATTCTTATGATCATCATTAAATGTGGTATCTTGCAAGTTCTTAATTTCTTTATATAAGCTCTATTGTTGACCCTTTGGAGGATTATTGTCTACATAAGCAACGTAAATATTTTTGTCTTAATCCTTGCTTTTATCAAAATAGACTACAAAAATCTATTTCCTCTATATTTTAAAATGAAGGGAACTAATAGTTATCAAATTTACATAATATATTTTTCATTGATGGTATTCTTGTCAACTCTAGGAATAATTTAAAATTTAAGTAGGTCCTTTATATTTATGGTGCAATGACATGCTATTCATGTGTGAAGTGGAATATTCCCTTGCAGCATGGGGAGTGTTGGTTCTGTCTAAGCTCTGATACAATGTTAAATTTTAACATGTTCTTTGCTTAGGATAGTTACATAGTGATATATATTATCCCATTTAACTTTCCTTTGAATTTCCATTAAAAATCACATAATCTGTAACTGAAGAAAGGACATAAATGATAAAAGTAGGAGAGAATCCAAGATAAGAGACACAAGTATATGGCTCAAGCCAGAGAAATACCCCAAGATGGGGAAAAACATTTATCAATTATTCTTATTATAAATATCAAATGTTCAGTTGAGAGAGAGAGTACAATAAAATTAATTTGTCAATTGAAGGTCTAATAATATTTCCCTTAGATAATAAGATTGTCCCGTCAATATTTAATGTTGCCATTCTTGACATGCTCCAAGTTCTGGTGACTTCTTCTATGTAGATCTGAGTACTAAGTAGGGAAAAATATTGTCTTCTTAAAAAACCCTATTCAAAACCAACATACCTTTTATTTGACCATGACCTCCCTTCATATGCTCCCTACATCAACACACTATCCTTTAATCTTCTTGTAGAGTGAAAAAAATGAAGCATACAATCCATTGTTCAAGTATGACAGACGTCGACCTTCCTTCTGTAGATTCTCGATCTCTTGAACTAGGGATTAGGGATTGAAGCTTGGATGTAGGTGGCCCAATCAAGTACAGCTTGCTTCTAGGAGGTATTTTCCAGGATTATCATACCCAAAACATTATTGGTTCAGTCCTAACACAAAGAAAAAACCTATGCTACAAATTCCGACCTTTAATGGAGGATAAATAAGCCCCAGATCAATCCAAAAATGAGCCCAGAAACTCTCCATAAAACCTCAGACTTATTCCTATGAAATTTGAATTATTAAGGAGTCTAAGATGAATCCAACCATGTCTTTACCACCTTCATTGGAGACCTCTTTCTTCTGTGGCTATTTTATAGAGAAGAAGAATGAGTTATGAATGTGTCCAATATGGTTGGAGGTCACTTATATTTATTGGATTTCAAGAGGGGTTCCTCTTGAATAATTTACCCCAAGCCGACCTTGATAATTTTCACATGTGATGGATTAAATTCAAAAACATGTTTTTCCTTGTCCAAATTTGATATCCTCTCGAAAAGATGAATTTAATGCAAAAATCATCACCATCAAATGAGTTTTCCAAAGTGGAAGTTCGCCCTAGTTGCAAATTTTAACAAGAGGCCATTTAGAGTATCATTGATTATGTATTTTGTTGCTAATATGTATTACACTTAGTTCAATTTTGATATATTCACGTTTACATGGTATATAGATGAGGAAAATTTTCATATTTTGTCTCTATTGGTTTGGAATCATGGTTTTAAATGTTAAAAATAGTTTTTTTCATTAAAAATTAATTATTTCATGCATTTTTTTAAAGACTGGTTAATTGAGATCTGACTATTCTGAGTTTGATCAGGTTTGGTTTGAAACCTAGTTTGATAAGTGGATAAGTCTGGTCACTAGTTCTAGTTTTGAATATTATGTCTATCCTACATAAAACAATATTTTCATAACAATTCTAGTATTATTGTGGAAGATTACAATTTCATTTTCTAATGCATTATGGGGTTAGCCATCCTTCTAAATGTGGTTTTATCCATGATATATTTATGAGAAAGGGATGATATCCTTCACATTTGAAATTTTTGCGACCATGTTAATCTAATCAATGGAATTTTTGGGTATTTGTTTATAAATGTTGTTTTCCTTATAAAAAAATATGATTTTTAGTGAAATGTGCATTGGCAGGTAGATTAGTTGTTTAGCTTTGGTTCAGATTAATACTTTAGGGTCTCTATTTTGTTCTCTTTGAGCATGAATAAGCATGATTTTGGTATTAACATTGGATACCTAATATTTCTATTAGTACGTAGATTAGCTATTTAGCTTTGGTTCAGATTAATACTCAGGGGTCTCTATTTGTTTCTCCTTGATCATGAATAAGCATGAGTTTGGTATTAAATTTAGTTATGTATTAGTCTGCAACTTCGTGTCGATAAAAAGTGCTAGGCAACGAATTTTTTTCTTTATCTCCATTATTTGTTTGAGGCTTGTACCCGTGGCTGTGTTCTTGCAAGGATCTATCACAATCCTCAAAACAAGATGCAAAGTTGCAAACTAATATCAGCTGCAAAAGATTTTAGTTGTGGGGTTCCAAGGAAATTTTGATATAGAAAGTATTTATAGTTTAGGATTCACCTTTGTATCGATGATACATATATGTGTTTCACAGAGGTTTTCTTGCACTGGTAATTTTTGTGCTATAGGGTTCCCTAATTCTTGTGTTGTAGGGTTCCTTTAAATGTTTGTGTTATTCATCAGTAATTTTTCTTTTATAGATGACTAAATGCTTATCCTAGATTTCTAGAAACAAAGTTCATGAACATTGTGAGTTCTATAAATCTCACTTCCTTCATCATCCATAGGATAATTTTTTCACTATTTCATCATCCCATCATATCAGGCTCAGCTTACCCATTCCTGAAAACCCATCATGGCCTCATGTCATTCATTTTGTCTATATTTTGTCACCTTTGGCCTCAATCCTCTATTTTGTTTTGCCTAACCCCTCCACTGCTACCTAGGGCCACCAATCAACCATCTCTCTTATATCTCCAGAAATGCCTCAAGTATTGATGGTATCAAAACTATCTCTATAGGCTCTTTAGATAAATCAAGTACATTGGATTTTAGGTCTTCAATACATCAAATTGTAAACAAATCTATTTTACATCTAAGGATCCCAAATCAAGTTTTCATGCAAAGGCCAAGTCCAAGGAACCTTCCACTAGATCACCTAGGGTTTCATAGGTCATAGGGTTGATTTGGTGTCCTAATATCTCTATTTTTCCTGTGTCAAGAGGATGAATTTAAAGAAGAAAAAGGTCAAGTAACTTGGTCCAAAACTGATCAAAAATCCATTCAAGAAAGGCCTTCTTGGCCAAGAGCACAAATTCTGCAAGGGACAACTGGCCTTGTTCACATTTCTGCAAAAATAATCAAGATTTCCATCAGCTTAAGAAGAGGTAAGGTAATGGGATGAAATCATCACAAGAAGACATCCACAACAAAAAGAAAGGTATCAAGCTTGTGTTTAAAGAGAATCAGGATTTTTGTGATTGATTGACAAAAGAGTATTGCCAAGCAAGGAAACATCACAAGGACCACCACGATAGAAGAAACCTCAACACAATCAAGGACACCTCAACAAAATCAAGGACACATTGAAGATTTTCAGAAATAGTAAATGAACTTGGAAAGGTTATAGAGAACTTAGAAGACAACACTACTTATTTTTCTCTAACAACCCTCAAACCTAAGAGTTCGGAAAGGTGGACATAACGGGCCAAATAATGATGATATTTCCTCCTTCATAAACAACAGAAGGCATTCAAAGGATATCCAAGGTTCCCTCTAAGGTTTATCAAAGACAACACTGCTTCATTGCATTCAAAGAAGAAGAGGTCAATCCAAACAATGACAAAGAGACCAAAAACCCTGTGTTATGGCACTTGCAGAAATCAAAAGTGGCCAAAAGAAAACATGGTAAAAGTGATGCACACGTCTCTGCCAAAAGGACCTCACTATTACAAAATATCAGTAAAAGGTAAGGAACACATGTTTTAAGTCTATTTGCACTCAAAAAATCCTAAGAGAAATGAAGAAATGATTTCAGTTTTCAAAAGAGACAGTCTGGACAGTCCCCTCAATTTCAATGCCAATAAGGGGGCCTCTTCATATTTCACCACACCATTACCCAGAGAATTATTTAAGAAAAGTCATCAGCACCTACAAAAAAAAATGGTCAAGGAGGCATTAGTGAAAGTTATAAAGTGATCCCAAGCAAACATAGCAAAAGTGGGTTTATGAGTGTAAGTTATTTCTCTCAAAGGGTATAAAGGTGTTTCAGTTTCATTTCAATCTCATTCATCACTTGATAAAGAGAAAAAGGGATTCAAGAGAAAAACAGGGTTTTTTTGGCTGTTTTTGGGAAAATTGGTCTGGCGGTGCACAAATCACTGGTGCTAAGAAAATATAGGCTAGCGCTATGCTAACTAGCCCTCCGCATGTTCAACATTACATTTTGTTGCGCTAATAACCCCTGGTGCTACGCAAATCTCGGGCATTGCGCAAACGCGAGCCCGACTCAACCAGAAACCAGAAAACACTGCCTCCCACTTGGCGCTACGCTAACCATCGAGCAAGCCTATCGCCACTGCGCAAATGGGCCGACCCGACAGCTTGGGCAGGGTGCTGCGCAAACGCAAAGAGATTTCAAAAGGTAGAATCTCTTACCCTGTTTCAAATTTTCGTCCTCCATTCGCCTCCCAGATTTGTACAAAAAGCCAAGAATTGGTAAGTGGCCCTTTTTCCTTGTCCCTAAGAAATTTTTCAAGTTTCTTTTGGTCTTTTATGGCTTTAACGTTCAAACCCTAGACAAGTAAACCCTAGGTCTGGCATGCAAATGAGCCTTTGTGTTTAAAACCTCCTTAAAACCAGTTTGATGTCATAAAAGGGTGAGTGAGTCAGAATGGCTAAAATACACTTTTGAGAAGGCCTCCTAAAGCTACAAGGCAAATAAACCCTAAGAACACTAGCCTCCACACCACTCATTCTCCAAAGTTGACTTCATCATCATCTTCACCTTGTTTCATCAAGCCCTAATTTTTAGACCAGTATCTCCCATCCCCATGTTAGAAGCTGAGAACAACAGTGGTAGTGATAAAGGTCAGAGGCCTTTGAGACCAAAACATAAGGGAGGAAAAGTGAATAGATTGGAACCTCAAAGCACAATTCCCATTACGTCCTCTCCTAGGATCGTACCATGTTTTCAAAATGCAAGATTTTTTCAATTTTGTGAGAGGATCAAACAAGTGAAGAGCCACCCTGAGCTCACAAGGCTCCTCATTCTCAATTTACATAGCAAGCACTCAAGCCTTGCATGAGTGGATTTTGAGATCTCAACAGGTGCCATCTCTGAGGCCATAGGTATCCCAGCTGTGGGTGAAAAGTGGTTTAAAAAGGGAAAATTGGAGAAAGACTTTTTAGAGCCATTTATCAAAACAAGGTATAGAGGAGGCAGCAAAATATTTTTCCCTTTCTCACACCTCAAACACACATTTTCCTCTTTGATGTTGGTTATCATGAAATACTTCACCCGTGAGGGGAGGTACTCCCAGCTCTATACCTATCATGTCAGACTCCTCATGCATTTCACAGGGGTCAAGGTGCTAAACTTGCCTTACTATCTCTATAGGAGCATTGAAAAAATTTCTTCTATTGTCCGGAAGAGAAATTACCCACAACAAATGTATATCTTGTTCCACCATTCCTTGATCAAGATGGTGGTATTACATCAGTTGGAGCAATAGGGTATACCTTGGGATGTTTTCATAACCCATGAAGCCTTTACAAACCCACAGCCTCCCCATCAACTAAATCTTCCTTCCTCATCTGCCCAAGTACCCTCGCCATAGGAAAAACTCCCTTCCTCTCCTTCTCTTGGTGCATCAAGTGAAGCAAGAAGTGGCAATGAGGAATCACATGAATATCAAGGTGAAAGTGATGATAAATTAGCCCATAATGAAGGTGATGAAATCAATGGAGTAGAGACAGAAATTAATGAAGAAGAGGGAAATGATGGTGAAGAAGAGGGAAATGAGCACAACAATAGTGAGGAAGAAAATAGTGACAGTTTAGAGGGAGGCATTGATGATAGTGATGAAATAAGCCAACCCAAAGTGAAGAAAAGGATAATACAGGTGCACAAAGTGATGACCAAGAATATATTGATGAAAAAGAGGAGGTTGACAGTCAAAAATACAGTAAAAAAAACTATGTCACCATGGAAGAATATGTTGTAGGAAATGAAGCGATTGAAGGTGAAAATGACATGAGCCTTGAAGGAGGAGAAACCAGCAATGAAACAAAGCATTAAGAAGAGGTAGATGAGGTAGAGTCCATGGAAACAAATGATGGACAGGAAAATGATGAGGCAGACATAGAGTTTGAAAAAGAGGGTAGGGACAAAGAGAATGACATCGATAGGACAAGCAATGAGAAATATGATAGCCAAGGATATAGTCATGATATTCATGACACTAATCAGCCTCCTAGTGAACATTAAAATGACAACAGTGTAGGATATTGTGAAGAAAATGGCCCTAGTAATGAACAAAACCAAAGTGAGGAAAGTGCAGAGGCTGATGATCCAATCAAAGACCAAGATGACAGTGCAGAAGGTAGTAAAAAAGGAAATGAGGATCATGGTGTTGAAATTCAAGAAAGCAATGATCAAACAGATCATGGGATGACTGATGAGGATCATAGTGAAGGTAAAGGAGCTGATGAAAACACCAAGGGTCACAACCATGATGAAAACACTTCCAAAACCACCATCACTTCTCTCACATACACATACCACAGAGGGCCAAGGCAAGTGTTTGCTGCCTCCAAAAGGCAAGGGGCCTTGCCATTTGCATCAACTCCAAGGCTTGACAAGGGCAAGGAAAAGGTGGAAAATGGTAAGTAGCAGGTAAATATGGAAGAGGAGGATCCCGATGTAGAAAGGGAGTTTGGGAGGAGGATCCTTTGCATTTAATAGAGAGAGTCCTCTCTAAGTCCAGGAAGGCTAGGTCCTAGGACTCCAAAAACTGGTTTCATGTTACCTTGTCATTTGGTCTACCAATCTGCCAAATCACGGGACCCTAACATCCTAGCAATCATGGTGGGACCTCTGAGTCAGTGACAATATAAGTAACCCTTAAAGCTTCAGACAGCCTTGTCAAATCATAGAGAATCAACTGATAGCCATAGACTAGAATCTAGTTGTTTCACCATCCTAGCAAAATGATGATTCAACCATAAGACACTCTTACAAACCTTAGGGCTACATACAGGAAACTCAGAAAACCACAAAACATTTGCTAGATTGTTTTTTTTTGTCAGTTATTAGTGGTGGACCATAAACATACATCCTTAAAAACAACAAAAATATCCACTTGGCGACTCCACTAGCCTCCAGTAGGCCTATTACTTCACTAGTACTCATTTGACTCCTTGGATTTGCGTCAAGCCAACCCTGAGAAGTTTATGAACCCAGTTATATATTATGAGAGATTACCAAACACTAAGAGAGGTCAGCCTTTGGAAAATATTCCTAAAACTTTCAGCCTCTCTAAATTTTAGGTTTGAAATTTGGCTTCACATAGGATCAGTAGCAGATCTCATCCAGACCCAAACCCTCCCAACATAGTTGTTGACCCAGAGAAGATTTTGTGGAAAAATTCTAGATCTAGAAACTTAACCACTGTTAGGACCATTCATAGAGAAAGCTCTATACCTGAACATCTTACAGCTTTGCAAGATCCCCAGTTTGACTTGCACCATACAAAGAACCATTTCAGAACCAAGTCAAAAACTGATATTGACCAGACTGACCTTGAGCCCATAGATTTGTAGCAGAGTTCTACTAGAGAAGATTATCCTTCCACACCACCTGACTTTCAGCTTCTCCATCACTTCAACTCTTTCCATAACAAATCTATTCATAATTAGTTTTTTGTTCCAAGTACTTCCACCACACCCATCCATACCACCATTGTTCAAACTGCTCTGCTTCATCATACATCTCCTTTCAATAACCCTCCTCTTGTAAACCCTCCATTATCTCCCATCATGGAAGCCTGGTATGCCCCCTTGGCCTTACCTAAACCTTTAGTGCCTTTACCAAATGACTACCAGTCCAAGATCCTTCATTTCACAGGATCTGAATCCATCATTGCCCAACAGCATGTAGATAGAATAAATGATGCCTTTGATTACATGGAAATAGAAGAAGAAACCATTAAAATGAGGATATTTGCACAAATCTTAGGAGGAGAGGCCAAAAAATGGTATAAAGCATTAACTCCTAACACAATACATGATCTCCCTTCCCTATACCAAACTTTCATAAACAAGTGGGAAATCAAGAAAAATCCCCTCCAAATCCTTTTGGAATATAACAATCTTAAGAGGAATGTAGGGTAAAGTGTACAAGATTATTGCACCAGGTTTAACAGTGTCTACAATGCCCTCCCACCTCACATGAAACCCCCACAAGGCCTAGCACTAGTGAAATTTCCTGAAGGCTTTGATTCAGACATGACATTCCATTTGAGAGAAAGAGACCCTGAAACTTTAGAAGAATGAAAAAGGCAGCTATTAGTGCTGAAGTCAACTTGATTGAAAAGAGAGCTAGGATGAGATCAGAAAAGAGAGTGACCTACAAATATGATACCATGCCCTCAACCTCTTCATCTGACATCAAAATGGACAACCTAATGAGAACAATGGAGAGAATGATAGAAAGAATAAACTTGAATGAAAGGACGCCTCCCAGGGAAAACCAAACCACTCTCCAAAACAGAAATAGAGATCAAAAATTCAGAAGAGACACTCCTCAAATCAAACAAAGGGAAAATGACCAACAAATCAGACCTCCCTTTCAAAAAAACTATGTAGATGAAGAGGAAGGAGAAATTATAGAACCTGAAGAAAGCCATATAAAACTAATAGGTTCTGATAATGAAGATGATGTTTTTCTCACCAAACAAGAACAAGGTTTTTTTTCCTCGGATCAAACTAACACAAACCATGAGGATTCTGAAGACTACCGCTTGAGATTTGAAAATGCCATAATGGAAGTCCATAGGCAATATGACCTTAGGAGCAAAAAGAACCTAGATTCTCCCAAGAAAAGTCAAATAAACACTGTTGCTAGGAAATCACTTGAAATAACCCCCAAGAAGACAACAAACACAAACACTATGGCTAAGAAAGTTGATCCAAACAAAGAAAAAATCAGCCAACAAAATATTGACCCAAGCTGCCATAGTACCTCAACTAGTGGCCCTAAAAAAATCCTATTGTCTAAAGTCCCAAATCAGATTCAACAAACTAAACTTGTGGAAAGGGTTATGCTTGAGAAAACTGATGTAAATATGTCTAGGACACAAATAACTTTTAGTTTCGGAGGAGAGATTTCCAAAATCAAGATTACCATGCCTCTCACTGAACTGATTACCCAAGGCACATACAAGTCTCAAGTTCTGAAAGTTCTAAACATGGGAAATGATGTCGAAACTTTGCACTTGGTTGATGACACACCTGAGCTAATTTTTGGGCCCAAAATATAAGGAAAATATCAAGAAGAGTCCATTCCCTCTTTCTATATCAGCCTAAACATACATGAAAAAATCTTACATAATGCCATGCTGGATTCTGGTGCCTCTCACAATCTCATGATAAAAGTTGTGATGGATACATTAGGCCTGGGAATAACTAAACCTTACAAAGACTTGTACTTCTTCGATTCAGATAGGGTCAAGTGTTTGGGGTTGATTAAGGATCTTTGTGTCAACCTGGCACAAGTGCCTGCTAAGAATCTAGTCATGGACATAGTAGTGGCAAATATTCCCCCCAAGTATGGCATGCTTTTATCCAGATCTTGGGGAGCCAAGCTTCAGGGGAACCTTCAACTAGATATGTCCTATGCTACCATCCATGTTTTTAACCAAACAAGGAGATTATACCAAGAGTCACACATGAAATATATGGTTAGCAGTCAAGAAAGAATAGAAAATACTCCTCTTTATTCTATTCATTCAGATCTTGATTCTTTCATCTTATGTAACGAAGAAGACATTGATGAGCAGGTATATGAAGTTGAAACACATCTAGATAGTCAAAATTCTGGCAGCATTGGACAACCATATAATGATAAATCCAAACTTAACTTTCTACGAACTGAAAATGAAATTTCAAAACCAAAAATCAGCTTATAATCTAAGTCAGGTTGCTCAAATAAAGGACAAACCTCTAAAACAAAACTTTTCCCTTTTCCCAATCCAAAAGAGTTGAAATACTCGCATATAATAGAAAAATTTAGGAATCTGAATCAAAGGAGTCTTATGTTTTTGCCTTATATAGACACCTCATTATCAGAAAGTTTTGTCCCTCCAAAAAAGTTGTTGACTCTCAAAGATGCTATGAACCCTAAAAGGATTTATGTTGAAACTGATATAGAGGAGTATAATGTAGGCAACCTAGGAAGGTGCAAAATGATTAACGTGTCTAGAATTTTGTCATTACACACAAAACTAAAATACATAAGGTTATGCAAGAAGTTTCAGGATGCTCTTTTATATAGGAATAGAAGCTCTCCTTTCAAGAAAAACCATGAAAACATTGGGCAAATCATTTCATTAACAAAGAAATAAAAAGGATGCAGGTTGTCTATAGACTTTAGGTACCTAGGCAAAACCTCCATGAAATACAAAAAAACTTCTCCCAAGATAAATCATCCTATGACAAGGGTAAGAGTTTCTAACAAGATGGCATTGTATGGTAGTGTTTCAAGTTACCATCAGATGATACCATTGCAGATCAATCAACATAAAGACATTTTTGAAGCTCCTTGGAATAACTACATGTTTAACCAAATGCTTCCTACACTATGAAGTGCTAAAGACACCTTGCAAAAAGCCATGGCCCCTGTTTTCAACTTCTTCACTATGCTATATACATTGATGACATCATCATTTGTTTTGAAGCTGATAAATAACACATTTTTTACCTAAGGAGAACCTTTGACAAAAACAAGTTTGGGAAGCACTACTCAAAGGAGAAATACCAAGGAGAACAATGATTGTTTGAAAATTTCTAGAAAAATCCTTCTACCATGTTTTCAAATGGAGGTAACTATGATTTCTGTTTACAAGAGCTGAATGGACAAAGGGTGTTAGGAGATCCTTTTGAGGACAGAATGCTCATGTACCATAGCTATAAAAACCCTTATTTTAAAAGGTTTTCATTCATTGTACATAAAAATTGCATGAGGGAAATCACAAAAATGAAAAAAACATAGAAAGAATGAAAAAGAGGGCATATTTGAAAAGAGGTAAAGCCCCATACCCAAAAAAAATAGTACTGTTGAAAGTGAGCAACCTTAATTGCCACTGTTGGTTCAAAAGAAGGTCTTGTTTCGGTCATCTAGCCTAATCTGGCTAAAACATGTTTTCAATTTAATGTTGATAAGTTATTGAAAGATAGCTAGTCAAACCATTCAAACATGACTTGTCAAAATATATATTAGAAATGAAATGTACTGGTTCCACATGCTCAAATCTGAAGCAAGGAGGAAAATAGGGATGCTTAACATATGACTAATCACAACCCACATATTTCCTGAAGTTTTGTTTTTGTACAAAAATAATATTTATGAGTAGCTTGTTCTTATGCCACAAACCCATGGTAAGTCAGATTGTCTAATCCTTATTTAAACCATGATTTCAATTTCATGTTTATAGATTAGTGAATGAATACTGTCAAATAGCTTAATCTTGAAAGTTGAGTAGTCTAGGAAGAGAATAAGAGAGTTCATTAGCATAATTTTTACACTAAAATTTGTCACCATGACATTTAGATGTCTATATGGGTTCATCATTACCTATATTATGCTCCCTTAGAGGTCCAAAACTGTAAAGTTTAAACCAGGTCTTGAAATTGGAAAAAAGCTCATTAAAACCCTTGAAAGCCTAACTTCGCACTTTCCCTAGTCATTGCTTGCAGTACCACAGTTTCTTGCTCTATAACCTGTGGCACATTCTGCACGTTCTGCTTATTAAAACTGCAAACCCTTGTAAAAGGTAAAATAAAATAAAAATTAAGTTCTAGAAGCCTAGCTGGTCGAATATTCTCCCAGCTGGAGACTTCTAGAAGCGTAATCTGGTCGAGTTTCAATCCCTCCATTCATGAGCCTATATCCCTTCATTAAAGGAGCCTATCCCTTGGTATTTGGAGCTTAATCCCTTCATGAAAGGAATTTATCCCTTTCTTATTGGAACTGAAACTACCTCCCTTCTACTATAAATTGAGATCATGTTTCAGTCTCAAGGGTACTTAGAACTTGGTTGTTTTGAGGTGAATTTCTGAAGAAATTATACTCTCTATACTTGGCATCTATGATATGAGAATGATTACATACTCATATCTATAGTTTTATGCTAGTTCATAGAGGGGAAGGCTTGTCAAACCGATGGAAAACGGTTGTTCAGGACCCCAGAAGAACCTGTATGACATCAAGACGACAAGGCTGTAAGGTTACTTCTTATCATACAAGATAATACAAATAGATTCTATTTTCTCATTAAGTTGTTCATGTATCTATTTGAGTAATTTAATTCTTGGATTCCTTGATCACTGAGATAGATTAATGTTTCTGAATTAGTATATAATGCAGGTGCTTTTAATCCTTTTTGTTGGCTTTGAGTGCAGGTCTTACATGCTGAATTGACCTCTTTTGGAGCGATTGGATTGAAGATTACAGCAAGCATTTGACCTCAGGTAGGAGCTTCTCTTCTTACTAAGTTGATTAATAATTCTGAATCATAATGATCTAGAGAAAATGGTTTTCGTTTGGTTGTTTGTTTCTAGATATGCTTAGGATACTAGGGAGATCGTTCTTTTCCGCAAGAAGGATTTTATCTGTACAAGAAAATGGCGACTCCACTGGGGAAAATGAACTTACTTTTCTTTTTTATTTTCGGTTTTATTTTGATTAGTTCAAAACTGTGTTGGGTAAATAACTCATTAGAATCCCTGACTGCAAATCTGTATTTTTATTTTTCTGTGTTTTTTCCTCCCTTCCGAGCTTTTTGTTTAAAAACAGAGCGGTAGAGTCTGTAGATTTTAGTGAAAAACAGTGTGGTACCACAACTTGTTCCATTAAAAACTGCAGACTTCTGGAAAATAAAAATAAAGATAAAAATATGTTTTCAGCAGTGTAATTAATTGATTCCCTATAATTACCCCAACTTGTTTTGATTCTCAAATACTTTTGTGTGAGTTTCTTTCAGCAATTTTCGTGTTTGAAGTGATCTTTTCAATTGATTTGCATTTTATGAGTAAGTGTTTTCCCTGTATTATTGTTGCTCTGAATCAGAAACTTTTATATACCTCAGCTAATTGGTATGTTATTATTTTCTTATTGAGCTATGGAACTTGAGGCAACTCATGCTTTTATGAAACTTAGATTTTATTTTTATTTGCAAATTTAGAAAACCTTTTAGCTTGATAAGGTCTAAATTTCATTTTAAAACCATTATTGGATGTTTTTTATTTCTTGTTCAGATAAGAAAAAAGTTCTTGGTTAGATTACAAACTAAGCATAAACATCCTCAAAAATTTTAGATAGAGTTCAAAATTATAGTTTTCTTTTGGTTTTGAATTTTTTGTTTTAAGAGTTTTAGTTTTATTTTAGAAGAAGTTTGATTCTATTTTTTTATTTCAATAATATAAGGAATTTCATTTCGAACAAGTGATTTTTCTTCTGTGAAATTGAGTTCTCAAAGAATTTTCTTCTTTTCAAAGTTTCTTGTTTATCAAAGAAAGAATTGATGTTTTGAAAGTTATTGAAATATCTCAAATATTTCCTCTAAATAGGTTTCATTGAAAATAAATAAGTTTATTTTCATATAGATGCATTTTAGCATATTTTTTGAGTTGGGTCATTACATATCATCGAAGTTTCACTTCCATACCTTTTTGACCTAAGAAACAGCCAAACTAAAAGCAACGCTTAATTAAAATCAATCTAGAAATTTTATATTTTCTAGGGCTCTTTTCCACCAACATAGCTTAGGCTAGTGTCTTGGAATAGGTTGTAGTTAACTTTCCAAGGCAGTTCAAACAACCAAGTAGTAAATATTGCAGTAGGAAAATCCAATTGTAGCATGTATGATCTGGGAAGCTTCTCCTAAAGTAGTTAAGCATGAGATCATATCTGAACCAGTGAGGTAATCATACCTATCTCATTGGGAAAGGTAGAATATGTGCACGTATTAAAAACAGTAAACCTCAGATAGACCATTGTCGAGGAGCCTGGGGTCACTTTTCGGTAAACCTTGGATTATGTCAAGGAGCCTTCTAGGGGATTGAGCTTGTTAATCTACCCTTGCATGTATATCGGATCGTAGATTGTCCCCCCAGGTATATGTGTTCCCGTTGGTAACCTTAGTGGCCATAAACTTTAGGATTATTTCCCAAGGTGATGGTGGAGGGGAGGTTCCACTGTACCTGGAGCAGATGTCGACTAGACTCACTTCGACTATCCAGAGGGTTATCTTCACTCGAGATGGTTTAAGTGCAGAAAATTGCACTGGTCTATTTCATTAAGTAGGTTGTCGGGGTAACTTTTCCAACCGCCATTTATGAATTAAAATTCTACGATGTTGTATTTCATCACCAACTAGTGTTTTTAGTGCGGGAATCTACTGTTTTTGCATGGATTGATCTCTTAGATTTTGTAGGCATATGATCAATTTGGTTGTTTCCTTAGATACTTTAGGATTTTTATTGAAATTTTATTTGATTGCATGTGATTAAAAGTTTTAATCGTGGCTGAATTACCGAGACAATCATGTAGAATGCAGGAAAACCCCCTGAATATACACCAAGCCAATTAGAAAGAATTAAATCTAAAAAAGGACAAACATCAGGAACTGGATCAACATAATAGGAAGAAACGTCCATAATTATTCATCCTGACTACAAATTATATCAACTGCAAACGACAGAGTATACTCCTCAGAAAATTTAAATTTTCGAACTAGCTAAACTTGCTTCTACAACAAGTGAATTATCATCTACTGAACCTGAAATTTTTGAGCCAGAAACTAAAACTGCTACATCTGAGCCTACATTAGAGTCCATTACTCCAACCCCTGGTCATCCTGTTTCACCTAGAGTGAAGAATCGAACCACAAAAGATCTTCGTCCTGGTCTCATTATTATTTAAGAAGTTACTCACACTGAAGAAGAAGTTGTTCTTCCTTTAGCTCATGAATATTTAAATCTTAGAGAATGTGAATCAGTTTTTTATAGTCCTTTTAGACAAGATGCTTGGTTTTCTTCGTTAACAGACTTTCTATAGAATGTTGGTTTGAATTATTCGCCATCCCGGATTCCTTTTCCTTCTACACCGAGAGGTTATAGACCTCCATTAAACATGTCTAGTGAGTCATCCATGTTTTTTGAATCTCTAGAAACATATTTGTATGGTGGTCCATCTGTTCCTGTAGGATACCAGTCACTCTCTGGTACTTTCTTAGGGGAATCTCCTTTTCCCGATAAACGTACACCATCATCTGGTCCAAATGAATCAAATACTAGAACTTTGAACAATGAACAAGTTTATATGATGTCTAGAAACATTCCAAACCCTGGCCCTCAAGCAAGCAATTTATCGCTTTGGGGGCAACCTCAAACTAGTAATATATAGCCTGGAGGTTAACCTCAAGGGCAGTACATACCTCAAGGTCAATATCAAACCCAAGGACAGGACATACCTCAAGCTTAGTACATACCTCAAGGTCAATATCAACCCCAAGGTCAGTACTCAATTCAGGGTCCACAGCCTCCTTTAGGACAACAATTCTACTCGGAACAACAATTGTTACAAGGAGGTGGAAATTATCCAGCTAATTACCACCCATATGTTCAACCTGGTTATTGTCCTTCTTATGTACAACCTTCAATGGGACCTTCGTATCCCGGAGCTACTATAGTGTGGGATCCATCTCAAGCTAAATAGAATTTACAACCTAATATGCAAGTACCTTATTACCATCCTAGACAACCGATTGGTTATACTCACGTCCAAAAACCTGTCCAACCTGTTCAACCTATTGTTTAGGTACCTGCATTAGGTACAGTTCAGCAGCCTGGTCCAAGTACACCTAGAACTCCAATGCAAACTGTTGCGCCAATTTCTGTTCAAGCTACCACACCTATTCCTGGAGTATCTGCGGATCCTATTTCTATAGCTCCTCAGGTATCAGTACCAATTCCTCAGGTTTCTGTCCCACAGTCTGGATCTACACACCAGACTACTGTTCAGATACCTATAGGAAAACCTGGTACAAGTACAGTTGTAACAAGCCAACCTCAGTTTACCTATCAACCATACCAAGGGCCATATAAATATGGACTTGTAGCACAAAATATAGCATATCAACCATACCATGGCTATACGTATCAAATGCCTACTCAACCCCAGTACGGTCTAGTTAATCCTGCTTAACCAGGGGGCATTCCGATTCCAAATGTACATGCTATTCTAGGATATCCTAGATATCCTCCTAGTAGAATTGGTATAGTTCCACAAGATTATTCATATAATCAACAAGACCCTAACCATCACTTACCATTCATAGCAACTTTGGATTTACCTGATTTATCACGCCTTACAAATGATCCAATTTATTATCTTCTGTATTGGTTGCCAATGCCAAATAAGTTGCTCAATGATATTCTGAAATATGAAGGTAAATCAAGAGAGGACCCTTCTAACTAGGTCATGACTTACCACCTCTGGTGTGCATCCAAATCTTTAATCGATGATTCGATTCGATTAAGAATTTTTCAGAGAACACTAATAGGATTAACAGCCAAATGGTATATTGAATTACCACGTGGCTCATTTAACAATTTCAATGCCCTAGAAACTGCCTTCTTAACTCATTTTCAGTTCCCAGTCAGATACGACAATGGAACAGAATTACTAACTTCACTAAAACAATCTACGTCTACATACATATTAGATCACATACATGAATGGAGACGTAGAAGATGTTTGGTGAAAGTTTTTATTCCGGATCAAATCTTGGCAGAATGGTTTATAAAATCATTACTACCAAAAATCACTGAAGATGTAGCAAAAGGAGTTGTTACATAAGGACAAGTCATTTCTCAAGCTCAGTACCTTGACCTACTATATACGCAGTTAGGTACTTTGTACGAGAAAATTCTGGATTTACCACGTCCTGGTCAGATAACAGCAACTCCCTTGGGCTCTCATGTCGCTGATGGTGTAATTGGTTTAGTTAGTACTAACAAGAGTAAGAATAAATCTTCCAATATTACTTCTCCTATAATAACTTTACCCGATTCACCAAAAGGAGATTCTTCCCTCGAAATTTCTGCTAACATTCACATTGTAGATTCCTCTACGACTAAGTCTAAATTTGGCAATAAGAAGAAATGGAAGAATAAAAGTAAACATACTTCATCTCCCAAAGAAAAATTGAGAAAAATGAGCCGTATGATGATAAACGAAAACCTCGTTATCCTTGTCTTATCTGTGATGAGGATCATTTCACTAAGGAATGTCTACACAGGTCTGAGGTATCTAAGTTTGTCAAAGGTTCATCCACACCTGCTGTCTTGAAGGATCCTTTTCCTATTAAATATAGAAAAATGATTGGATCCTCTTCTAATACATCAGCAGATATTTTGATGATATCTCAAGTAATGGTTGTGACTCGATCGCAAGACTATGGGAGTAAAAATCCTGTTACTGGTAAAGAAGTAGAAAATTCTAATTCAGTACCAGCTACATCTCCTTTGGTTTTTTATCCTCTTCATATCAAGAAAACCAATCCTGATTTATTAATTAAACTTCCTGCTAAAGGTGTACTTTGGAAATTACCTTTCAATCCACATGTGAGAGCTGCCCAGAATTACAACATTGTTGAGGATTTAGCAATATCACCTTCCACAATGTCGGCCTTAGAAGTGTTGCAATCATGTCCAGCACAAGGAAATTACTCTTATCAGCTACTGGAGTTGTATAAATTCAAGATTCAAACCTCATGGTCTTCGACGGTTCCCATTGACATATCAGTTAAACTAGAAATTATTGAAAACATTCATATAGGTGCTTCTTGTATGTCAGATGAAATTACTACATATAAAGCCCTATTTCAAGAATTTCGTGACATATTTGCCTGGTCTTATAAAGAAATGCCAGGAATTGATCCCAACATTGTCATTCATGAAATAAAGACTTACCTGGATGCTAAACCTGTCAGGCAGAGATTACATCTGATACATCCACGAACATCTGCTGCTATTAAAGCCAAAGTTGAGAAATTAGTCAAAGCAAGTTTTATTTATCCAATTCCTTTAACCGATTGGGTATCTAATATCGTTCCTGTTACTAAAAAACAAGGAACCATATGAGTATGTGTCGACTATAGGGATATTAACAAAGCTTGTCCAAAAGACAAATATCCAACTCCCTATATCGATCAAATCATTGATGATTGTGCTGGAAATGAAATGTACTCATTTATGGATGGATTTTCTGGGTACAATCAAATAAACATACTACCTACTGATCAACCAAAAAAAACATTCATTTGTCCTTGGGGAAATTTTGCTTATTGTAAACTACCCTTTGGATTAAAGAATGCTGGGGAAACTTTTCAAAGGGAAATTTCTTATGCTTTTCATGACATTAAACACATTGTGTGGCCTTATCTCGATGATTTACCTACTCATTCATTACACAGGGAAGATCATCCTACACATTTAAGAGCAATTTTTATGAGATGTAGTCATTATAAGAGTCGATTGAATCCCCACAAATGTGTTTTTTGTGTACAATCTAGTATATTGTTGGGATTTATTATTTCCAAAGTAGGAATTCGTGTCGACCCATCGAAGGTTGAGGCTATTGTCAATTTACCTCCCCCTTCCACACTTCACCAACTCCAAAGTTTGCAAGGGAAAACAAACTTTCTACGTAGATTTATCCAGAAATACATTGGGTTAACAAAAGGTTTTACCAGGTTGTTGAAACAAAATGTTCCTTTTATTTGGGATGAGATTGTTGATTGATATTTTGATGCTTTGAAACATGTGTTGACCCATGCACCGTTATTGCATCTACCAAATTACAGCTAGTATTACTTTTTATACCTAGCAACCTCTAATTTCACCATTGGAATGGTATTAGTTCAAGAGGATGAATTCCATAATGAAAATGTGATTTACTATCTCAGTCGGAAACTCAATCCAACTGAGATTAAATATTTGCATGTGGAGAAATTGGCCTTGGCAGTAGTTCAATTCGTCCAAATATTTCGTCATTACATTTTTTTACGAAAAACAAATATGATATCTAATTGCAACCTGATGATGTACATTTTGAATAAACAATTACTCGAGGTAAAATACTCTAAATGGATTGTTATACTTCAGGATTTTGATTTAGAATTTGAAAAATCAAAATCAAATAAATCACTGGTGTTCGCTGAACTTATGTGTGACTTCCCTAATACTGAGACAGAAACTGTGGTAGAGCATCCGATTGCTGAAGAATATATGTTTCTTATCAGTGCATGAGATCCATGGTATATATATATATATATATATATATATATATATATATATCATCATTTATATCCAAACCCAAACCTTTCGGCCTGAAATCTCATGTTCAAATCGACGAAAGATCCGTTACCAATCTCAGCAATACAATATTGTTGGAGACACTCTTTATCGTCGTGGTGCAGATTATGTATTTCAATGATGTTTAACTCATGAAGAGGCTGAAAAAGTTTTGAATGACTGCCACTCTAGAGCGTGTGGTGGTCATATGTCTGGGTATGCCACAGCCCAAAAGATATTACGCGCTGGCTATTTTTGGCCATCATTATTCAAAGATTTCTTTCTCGTGGTATGAAAATGCCATAACTGTCAGATATTCAATCGAAATATGCATGCACCAGTAGTTCCTCTTCACCCAATAATTGATGTCGATGCTTTTGCAAAATGGGGCATTGATTTCATTACATGTAACCCTCACTCGGCTGGGGGGCATGGGTATATTATTCTCGCGGTAGATTTTTTTACCAAATAGGCTAAGGTGATGCCTAATTTGTAAAAGATGGCGAAACTATAGCTACGTTTGTATTCAATCATGTAATTTCTCATTTCAGTGTACCCAAAGCTATTATTATTTACCATGGGAGTCATTTTCGAAACATTATCATGACCGAACTTTCCGACCAACTCGGCCTGCGCCATGATAACTCTACTCCATATTACCAGAAGGCTAATGGTCAGGTTGAAGCCATTAATAAAGTCTTAACCACCATGATTTAAAGGGTAATCGAAATTCATAAATCGAATTGGCATACCATGATTTTTTTAGCACTTTGGGCATATCGAACCTCAACAAAAACTACAACAGGTTTCACTCCTTTTCAACTGGTTTACGGTTTAGAAGTCATGTTACCTATTTAATGTGAAATAATGTCACTCCAATTAGCCATAGAGTTACTACCATCTACCTCTGAAGACGAAAAAAACTTTTTGTACTTAGCACAATTATATGAGACTCGGCACACCGTTGCATTAGCAGTTGAAGCTCATAAAAAACACGTTAAAGCTTGGTATGATCGAAGTGTTACACCTCGTGTTTTTTCAGAAGGTGACCTAGTCTTGGCATATGATCAAGCTAACGGTAAACTAGGAGCTGGGAAATTCGAACGAATGTGGCATGGTATTTACATTATCAAGCGAGTACTTGCAAAAGGGGCTCATGAATTGACTGATTATGACGGGGTATCTTTAGATAAACCCTAAAATGGACTTTATATAAAGAGATATTATGCTTTATTTGTGTGTGAAGATCTCACTTGTACATTAGTTATTTTTCTAAGTCATATGCCTTAGATTAAATGAGTTTGTATAGTTTGAGTTTGCTTTTACTAATATCACTACTTATCTTGATTACTCTTGATATTGAAGATGTCAACATCCCTTCAAACGTACATTGGTTTTGCTAATGGTGCCTGTCATAGTACATGGAATATTTCTTCTGCAGCCTGGGTTATTTATTCACCCACTGATGAGTTAGTTTCTATGCATGGGGGAAACCTTGGTCAAACAACAAATAATGTTGCAGAATATAGCACAGTGATTGAGTTATTATCTGATTCCATTTCATTTGGCATTCGATGTTTGATCATTAGGCTAGATTCAGAACTCATTGTATTACATTTAAATAGAGTATAATCAATTAAAAACCCAGTTTTATTGAGATTATTTTGAAGGTTTGTCTCTTGGAAAGGCAATTTGATGACATCGAATATCAACACATTCCAAGAAATTTAAATACATTGGCTGATGCATTAGATAATAGTGTTATAAATAGACATTTGAAACGTTAAAATAGTAAACCAAAATAGCATTTGATATGTGTTGAACAAGATAGCCAGAGAAAGTAGTAATATCATAGATAGGAGTTTTTGTTTTGAAAAAATATTACATCATTTGCAATCATAGGTTTAAAACACCTTATGATCTAAAAGATAGTGATACAAAAAAAAATACAATAGTCCGCCATGATCATCCACTATCCATGGTGATGATCATGGTAGTAAACTATCGCCCATGCCACCCTGCACAGGAATCTCCTAAACTGGCCAGCAACACTAGTAACATGTCTTTGGAGACGAAGCGAAATATCATCCATCGATGTCTCTGGGGTATCTATTTTCAACCTCTCTAGGTTGTGCTACAAGTCAGTAAGTATTTCTGCTGCCTAATTTTGTGGCTGTACAATAGGCTTTGTTAGCTTCCTTTCGAAGCGACAGAGAGTGGCTGGCCTTTGTGGACCAACATCTACATTTAAAATTTTTTTATCAGTATTGGAAGATCAAAAAAGAAAAACAAAATAAAAATTAGAGTTAAAATAAATCAAAATGATTCATTTACGTGATTCATATCATTGTGCCCCTGGAGGTAAGGACATCTCAGGATCACCTCAAAAATCTATGTCTGCATACGGGAAATCCTCAATAGAAAAGATTTGGTTCTGAAGCCAATGAAAATATGATGGAGTGAATCGAACTACCACACAACCATCTCCACCATGGTGGGACATCAGTGCAATCCAACGTACCATACGAGGCTCTCTAGGTTCACCAGGATCAATAGAGATCAACTGAGGGGCGAGGGATGGAATCCTCTCCAAAGGAAAAGAAACCAAGATGGCACCATACCCAAATTTTTTCAACTTTGAGTTTTTTTCTCTAGTCAATTGGCCTTTCATATTGGCCAATACCCCTTTACACCAATTGAAAATGGTACCTCCATAACTGTCAAATGCAGTCTCCATCTGAGATTTGGCAGTCACATGTGGAGCTGCACTCCCACACTACCTGGTCATAGTGAATGCAATGACTTTAATATCAAGACGTAGGATAGTATTTATGTCTATACGGTTATCTTTGGGATCATCTTAGTCACTACAAAATTATTGTTTATAGCTAGCGATAGGCAGGCCACATTGTCTAGCTCCGAAAAAAGAAATATGTTCACCTCTTTTGGATAAACCAGTGAGGAAGTAAATGTCTTCAAGCTCAAGTTCTAGCTTGTGATAACCGATGATAAAACATTGTTCTTGGATGTCCCATTTGTTCACCATCCAGGTCATTAGTTCCACTTGTGCCCTCATGCACTAAATTGCCCAGAATTTGTACAATCCACAATTCCTCAACAAACGCATTGTGGCCGAATTATTCATAGCCGCATCATCTACCTCTTTGTGCTCGCGTTCTCTCCACTCCAACATTGTGGAATAATATACAAATGGATGCATTTCAAGGTTAGAATCTTTTAGAGTGAGAATTTTTCACCATTTTTGAGAGAATTTAATAAATTTCCTTTTCTCACGGTGCCCCCATAGTTTTTATATAGAGACAGTTGTTTCGGGGAATTAACACCCTAGAGGTTGGTTGGGATACAACCTCCACAGAGCAGGGGCGTACTACTTAACAGAGACTCACACAACCATGCACGTTCAAAAAAACCAAATAGAGCAGAATGAGAGATTTACCCGTTGGTCCTACGTTTGAAGTAGATCCACGTGGGGTCCAAACCCCCAGCAATCGTCCTTCCTTCTTAACCTGAAATACAAGAAGAAACCAGCACAAAGGACAAGTTGTACAGCATATATCTACTCTAAGTGTCAGTGAAATTCATATAAGACATTAAATAAATCATAATGAATGCTTGTATAACAAATATTCTCATACATAAAAGCATACACTAACACGTTTATTTCGGGAACAACATGATACTTCTGTATTATAAATAGCATGTACAAAAGTAATCAAGTGGAGAGATCACCTGATCCTTCCAAGGCCTTCGCAGACCGTCGTCCGGATCCGTCCAGCCCTTGCCTCGCTAAGACTCCTTCCAAACTGGTGCATACGAGATAACATATAAAGGGATGTGTATCTTAAGGAAACAAGGGTTTCCTACAATGAACTGGGAAAGTGCAGGAGGCACGGGGAATCAGACTTGGATAGGGAATACCAACAGAGTATAATATCGATAATTCTCTCTCTCCCTTAGGCCATACACATGAGGGCTTTTTATAGTCCCTCCAAGTAGTTTCAGCAGTTGGAAACAGTTGGCCACGGGCTGGGGTGGTTGAACTACCTGAGTAACCATCGACCCAGCGCGAAATTAGGGATTTTTTTATATATATTTTTAATCATTTTAATGGCATACGCGGAAAAGTCTAGCTGGACTCGCGTATACACGCGAAAAAGTACGGGCATAGTCGCGTATGGGGGATTTTACACTGTTTTTAAGTGAATTTGTCCAAGTCTGTAGGAATGGGTGCCCAAAAGCCATGAAGCAATCATGAATCATGTCAAGGTGAGAAATGATGCTATAACAACAGTGCGGAACCCCGCACATGCCCTTCATAAAAACCGCGGTAGCCTGACAATTTTCCTTTTGGAAAATTATTAGGGTCCGGAGGTAAGCAATGCATTACCCACGGACCCCCGAGAGCATATTTTTAAACCTTTTTTTCCCTCAAAAAATTATTTCAAAACTTAAAGAGAGAATTTCAATGGATGAAAATGAAGAAAAGAGTATTGTGGATTACGTAGATTCGACGGTTTTTTATTTGAGAGTCGGTTCTTCCGTTATCACCTTCGGAACTTTTTCTGCCAAAAGCTCTCAACTTTCAAATATGAATGAAAAAGGTGAAAATGACTTTGTTGAAATACTTTTTATAAGATTTTTTGAATGACTAAAATATTACTTTATTTGTTTTCCACTTTAAAAAGCTATTTTTCAAAAGTTTTTACTTATTGGAAATAGGTATGTTTAATTTTTCGAGTTTATGTGCAGAAAACAGGTTTTTCGTGTGAAAAGAATTATTTTGATGATGAGTACACTTTTATTACTTTTTGAGCTCTTGAAAATTACGAAAAATCGAAACCCTGGAGTTCTCTTTTAAGCCCTTTTCAAACTCTATAAAGATGAAAATATTTCCGAGTACTTGATTATTCGAACTCGTTAAAGAAAATAAACAGTCGTCCTTTCATTATAAGTTTACCCCTTTTCTAGACTGAAATGGACTATTTACGAAAAAGGTATACGTTGACTAATCATGGTCAATAGAGTTCTTTCCTGCATTATTTTATCCGTTTTCAGACTTGAGAGACTAAATTTACGAAAAAGTACACCCACGGAGTTTTCTTAAGTTTTTCTTCTGACTCCCTAAAACTGAAAAATACCGAGTTTCACCTATACTGGACTCATTAAAACTTAATAGTAAAGGACCTGTCGATTACAAACAAGAATGAACCACTCCTTCTTAGGGTTCGATTTTAATACTAAGTTGGACTCATCCGAAGGATGAGCTTATACAACAAGCAAATGTTATCCTCCTCAAGCTTGTCAAAAATAAAGAGGTAATTGCCAGGAATGGTGGGGGAAAAAGAGAGAAAAGGAATCCAGTTGTCACACTTTATTCCAAAAAGTAGTATACCAGTCTTGAACATGACACTTTTTGTCACACTCATACCTAGGTTGGGAGAATCCTTTGTCTAACAGTTAATCAAACCACATTGAAAGTCTTCAGCCAGTTTCTGGGTATTAGCTTTAGGTCAATTTTCACCAAACCATCTGCAGTGTCGTTATGTGTTCAAGAGGATAGTTAAAATAAACTATTCATTGCAAAAAATTTGTCTCCATTCGCATTGACCATCCCTGAGTCAGTCCTTGCTAAAAATTTCTTCAAAAATTGATATAATGGTTTTGTGTCATGGGCTTTCCTACGACGAGTCACTTTCTATTGACGACAGCACATCATCTAGAAATTTTATCTAGAATTCTATCAGTACCTTGGGATCTACATGCCCTAATGGCAGGTTCAGTGCCTTCGACAACAGGTTGCATCATTTACCTTCGATCGAATTATTTTATGAAGTGTTCGACTCCAAATCATTCATTCACACTTCATGGATTGTACTGAGTACCTCGAGAGACATTGTAATTATTGGTGGTTTCTCCCACACCTGTTAACAGTTCACATCATTGACTGGTAATCAAGTGGTTTCTACCATGTTCGACTTTGGCACAATAAATCGCATTGATAGAATCATGCTAGTTCAGGAAGCAGAAATCAAGACCCTGGATCTAGTTTCTACCATCCATGCTGCGAGGATTTGTATTATTCATAATACAGTAGACTACTTATGAGAGATGGTTACGTCCATACTGTGTCTACTATTGATGTAATTCTAAAATCATTTTTATATCAGAACATGTAGTTAGTTTTGATCTAAGTATGGGAATGCCTACCTCAGTAATGATATACATATATATGTTTGCATTGAATTTTTTTACAGGTTTCAACCGGTATGCCTTGTAGGAATGTACAGGGTAAGTTCCGTAGATCAAGAACCAAAGGTCACCACTAAAAAAAAATCACAAATCAGTACACCAGTATAATCACATGGTTAAAACCATCAAAGATGGAAACAGTCCATGCCCTAAGCCAACGCAGCCACTTCAGGGAATTTATTAATATAAAAGAAAAGTTACATATGTTTCTCTCATAAACAGTTACCAGAAAAATGACCCTCCATGCTATTTAAATAGAGATCATGGACCAATCGGGTGCTAAGCCATGGATCAAATGTCATTAATATCGAGGTGAGAGATAACCATCGAATCACTACAAATCGTGACTGTTGGATTATAAGTCACAAATGTACATGGTAAAGAAACACACTTTACCTAACTCTACACTAGACTAAGTTATTCTTAACTATTTCCTATATGTCGGAGTATCCTAACATCCCCCCTAAAGAACAACTTGGGATAGGATTGAAGGATTTACAAAGGTGACACAAAAGGAGCCTATTTCCTATGTGTCGAAATATCCTAACATCCCCCCTTTAGAAAAAATTGGGATAGGATTGAAGGATTTACAAAAGTAACACAATAGGAGAAGGAAGGAGGCATTAGAGCCTATCCCCCCTTAATGAAAACTTTCCTGAACTCCAAGCATGGATCAAAGTTTGTTAAAATTTTCTTATGTGAGAGCCTTTGTAAAGATATCGACTAGTTGATCATTGGTCGGACAATACTGCACTTCAATAACACGACCATGAATGAGCTTTCTAATGAATTGTATGTGGAGTTCAATGTGTTTCATATGCTGATGTTGAACTGGATCTTTACATAGCTGAATGGCACTTTGATTATCACACCAAAGTGTAGTTGGATGCTGCTGATGAAGACCAAATTCAGACAGGATCTCCGCCATTGTCTAATCTTAACTTAAGAATTTGATGTCTAGATTGTTTCTCAACAAAGGCCTTAAAGGCCAAGAACGTGTTAAAAAATTCACTCTTGAGTTTTAAGAAATATACCCAAGTGCATCTATAAAAATCATCAATGAAGGTTAAGAAGTACTTGCAACCAGAGAAAGAAACAACAAGAAGTGGACCACATAAATCACTGTGCACAAGCTGTAAAGGGGCTAAAGCGTGCCAAGAGGCACGTTTGTCAAAACTATCTCGATGATGTTTTCCGAGTACACATCCAGAGCAAACACCATCCTGGCAAGATACCATAGGAAGGCCCATCACCATATTTTCCTTACACAGAGTTTGAAGAGAGCGATAGTTTAAGTGACCAAATCGCTCATGCCAAAGTTTGCTCACATCATCATTATGAGCAACAAAAACAGAGGGAAGAGATGATGACCCGAAGTTGTCAAACTTATACAAACTTGAGGAATCATCAACAATGCCAGTAGCTAAAATATGTTTAGGATCTTTGAGGTCCTTGATTACAAAATCATGAGGTGAGAATTCTACTATTTTCCCTTCACCTGAATGAGTTATTTGATAAACAAATAGAAGGTTGCATGACAAGGTAGGAACACATAGTACGTCATTAAAATGACCATTATCTAGATGAATGGTTCCAGATCCTACAACACTAAGAGATCTATCATCACCAACATAAATATGCTTGGTGTTACAATCATTTAACGAAGAAAACATGGATTTATTTTTAGCCATGTGGTAAGAAGCTCCAGAATCAATGAGCCACTCATGAGAAGGAGAAGAAGAAGATACATTTAATGCATAACCAGATCTTGATGCTTGAAAACCACAAGTAGAAAGTGCCATGCCTGAAGATGAACGTGAAAAGTGCTCCTTTTGAAAAAAACTGAGTTGTATATGCCGAATAGTTATGGGAACGGGATGAAGTGCGGCTCTTTAAAAAAAAAAAAGAAAAAAAAAATTCCACCCTTTTGAACAAATTTTTTTTACAAAAGAAGCTTGAGAAGAAGACTTGAACCCAAGACCTATATTCTCATAAACTAACCCCTCACCAAGTGAGATAGTAAAAGGATTATGTTATTTTAGAAAGGAGGAAGGGAGGATTATTATTATTATTATTATTATTATTATTATTATTATTATTATTATTATTATGGGAGGTGTGCGTGCCTTTTCCTGCACAAAAAATGAGAAAAAAAATGAAATGCAAAGCCTTATGTCAGAATGTTAGATTCTCGGTTAGCCTTACCGGAAACTATCACTTTTTTCACTATTTCTGATTTCCCGAGATCGCACAAAGACACGGGGAAAGAGAATATGTAGCAAAAAAAATCCCTTTTCCTATTTCTAATTTGCTGAGATCGCATGGGGTGCACAGCAAACAACATACACAGAGAAGAGGGTATAGATCTAGCAAATAAATAAAACCTTAATACAGGAAAAAAACCGAAATAAGCAGAACTATTAACAAATATAACTGCAAAATAGATGTGTTATACCTCTAGATCTAAACTAACATAACTTGGGCAGCCAGAAACCTTTTTGCATGAAACGAAAGGCATTCCTCACTATAACAGACGCTCTGGACACAACCAAGCAGTTCCCCAAGCCCAAAAATGTTTAGAAATAGTAGATCTACAAAACGACATTCACATGCAGTCAAATCGGGTTCTGATTTTGATCAACAAAGGACGTGACCCTCAAAATAGCTCTGATGTAGTTAGGGTAAGTTTTGTAGATCAAGAACCAAAGGTCACCACTCAAAAATAGATCACAAATTAGTACACCAGTATAATCACGTGGTTAAAACCCTGAAAGAGGGAGGTAGTCCACACCCTAAGCCAACGTGGCCACTTCAAGGAATTTATTAATATAAAAGAAAAGTTATATATGTTTCTCTCATAAATAGTTACTGGAAAAATGACCCTCCATGCTCTTTAAATAGATATCATGGACCAATCGAGTGTCAAGCCATGGATCAAGTTTCGTTAATACCGAGGTGAGATATAACTGTCAGATCACTACAAATCGTGACTTTCATATTATAAGTTACAAATGTACATGGTAAAGAAACACACTTTACCTAACTCCACACTAGACTAAGTTATTCTTAACTATTTCCTCAGAATGATAAAGCACTTCACTCTTTAGAACTACTTCAGACTTCACACTTTAGGGGGAAATTTGTTACACTAAAATTTGTCACCATGACATTTAGCTATCTATATGGGTTCATCATTACCTATATTATGCTCCCTTAGAGTTCCAAAACTGTAAATTTCCTAAACCAAGTCTTGAAATTGGAAAAAAGCTCATTAAAACCATTGAAATCCTAACTCCACACTTTTTCTAGTCATTACCTGCGGTACCACAGTTTCTTGTTCTATAACCTGCGACACATTTCGCACGTTCTTCTTATTAAAACTGCAGACCCCCGTAAAATGTAAAATAAAGAAAAATTAAGTTATAGAAGCTCAGTTGGTCGAATATTCTCCTAGATGGAAACTTCTAGAAGCGTAATCTGGTCAAGCTTCAATCCCTCCATTCATGAACATCTATCCCTTCATTAAAGGAGTCTATCCCTTGGTATTTGGAGCTTAATCCCTTCATGAAAGGAATTTATCCCTTTCTTATTGGAACTGAAACTACCTCCCTTCTACTATAAATTGAGATCATGTTTCAGTCTCAAGGGTACTTATAACTTGGTTGTTTTGAGGTGAATTTTTGAAGAAATTATACTCTCTATACTTGGCATCTATGATATGAGAACGATTACATACTCATATCTATAGTTTTATGCTAGTTTAGAGAGGGGAAGGCTTGCCAAATCGATGGAAAACGGTTTTTCAGGACCCTGGAAGAACCTATATGACATCAAGGCAACAAGGTTGTAAGGTTAATTCTTATCATACAAGTTAATACAAATGGATTCAATTTTATCATTAAGTTGTTCATGTATCTATTTGAGTAATTTAATTATTGGATTCCTTGATCACTGAGATAGATTAATGTTTCTGAATTATTATATCTTACAGGTGCTTTTAATCCTTTTTCTTGTCTTTGAGTGTAGGTCTTACATGCTGAATTGACCTCTTTTGAAGCGATTGGAATGAATATTACAGCAAGCATTGGACCTCAGGTAGGAGCATCTCTTCTTACTTAGTTTATTAGTAATTCTGAATCATAATGATCTAGAGAAAATGGTTTTCATTTGGTTGTTTGTTTCTATATATCCTTAGGATACTAGGGATATTGTTCTTGTCTGTAAGAAGGATTTTATCCGTATAACAATAATCTAAAATCTTAGAAGAAATAAGATAGGAGTAGATAGTTTTTGTTGCTTTCAAGATAAAAAGAATGTAAAGGGTTTGCATTTCAAGTGCACCCAAGCAAGAAAAAATGTTAGGAAAGTAGGTCGGGTAGGTAAAGATGAAGCTGAGATAATCATGTCTTTCAGATTATTGAGATCACAGCTTCAAGCAAGAATCAGCAAGTGAAAGGAGGTAAAAATATGCCCAATGGTTGAGGAACTGGTCTACATAAAAACCAGATATCTGAAATTTCTAGAAACCTCCTGAAAAGGAGTTGCCCTCCTCAAGTGGAGCCACTGTTAGTCATCAATAATTTTTTCTTTTATAGATGCCTAAATGCTTATCCTAAATTTCTAGAAACGACGTTCATGAACATTGTGACTTCTAGAAATCTCACTGCCTTCATCATCCTTAGGATAATTTTTTCACTATTTCATCATCCCATCATAACAGGCTCAGCTCACCCATCCCAGAAAATCCATCATGGCCTCATGTCACTCATTTTGTCTATATTTTTTCACCTTCGGCCTCAATCCTCTGTTTTTTTTTTCCTAACCCATCCACTGCTACCTAGGGCCACCAATCAACCATCTCTCTTATATCTCCAGAAATGCCTCAAGCATTCATGGGCTCAAAACTATCTCTGTAGGCTCTTTATATAAATCAAGTACATTGGATTTTAGGTCTTCAATACATTAGATTGTACATAACTATATTTTACATCTAAGGATCCAAAATCAAGTTTTCAGGCAATGGCCAAGTCCAAGGAACCTTCCACTAAATCACCTAGGGTTTCATAGGTCATAGGATTGATTTGGTGTTCTAAAATATCTTTTTTTCCTGTGTAAAGAGGCTGCATTTAAAGAATAAAAAGGTCAATTAAATTGGTCCAAAACTGATCAAAAATCCATTCAATAAAGGCCTCCTTGGCCAAGAGCACAAATTCTGCAAGGGACAGCTGCCCTTGTTCACATTTCTGCAAAAAATATCAAGGTTTCCATCAGCTTAAGAAGAGGTAAGGTAATGGGATGAAATCATCACAAGAAGACATCCACGGCAAAGAGAAAGGCAACATGACTATGTTTAAAGAGAATTAGGGTTTTTGTGATTGATTGACAAAAGAATATTACCAAGCAAGGAAACATCACAAGGACCACCAGGACAGAAGACACCTCAACACAATCAAGGACACATTGAAGATTTTCAGAAATAGTAAATGAACTTGGAAGGGTTATACAAAACTTAGAAGACAACACTACTTATTTTTCTCTAACATCCCTAAAACCTAAGAGTTTGGAAAGGTGGACAGAACAAGTCAAATAAAGATGATAAGTCCTCATTCATAAACAAAAAAAGGCATTCAAAGGATATCCAAGGTTCCCTCTAAGGTTTATCAAAGATAGCACTGCTTCACTGCATTCAAATAAGAAGAGGTTAATCCAAACAATTACAAAGAGATAAAAAACCCTATGTTATGGCACCTGCACAAATCAGAAGTGGCCAAGGGAAAACATGGTAAAAGTGATGCACACCTCTCTGCCAAAAGGACCTCACTATTAAAAAATATCAGTAAAAGGTGTGGAACACATGTTTTAAGTCTATTTGCACTCAAAAAATCATAAGAGAAATGAAGAAATGATTTCATTTTTCAAAAGAGACAGTTTGGAAATTCCCCTCAATTTCAATGCCAATAAGGGGGCCTCTTCATATTTTAGTACACCATTACCCAGAGAATTATTTAAGAAAAGTCATAAGCACCTGCAAAAAAAGGGTCAAGGAGGCATTAGTGAAAGTTATAAAGTGACCCCAAGCAGACATATAAAAAGTGGTTTTATGAGCGTAATTTATTTCTCTTAAAGGGTATAAATGTGTTTTAGTTTCATTTCAATCTCATTCATCACTTGGTAAAGAGAAAAAGGGTTTCAAGAGAAAAACAGGGTTTTTCTGACTGTTTCTAGGCAAATTTGTCTGGCGCTGTGAAAATCACTGGCACTGCACAAATACATGTTGGTGTTGCGCTAACTGGCCCTCCACCCATTCAGCATTACACTACGTTGTGCTAATAACCCTCGGTGCTATGCAAATCTCGGGCGATGTGCAAACGCAGGCCCGACTCACTCGGAAACTGGAAGACACTACCTCCCGCCTGGCGCTACGCTAACCATCATGCAGGTCTGCCGACACTGGGTAAACGGGCTGACCCAACAGCTCGGGCAGGGTGCTGCTCAAATGCAAAGAGCTTTCAAAAGGCAGAATCTCTTGCCCTGTTTCAAATTTTCGTCCTCCATTCACCTCCCAGATCTGTACAAAAGCCAAGAATCGGTAAGTGGGCCTTTTTCCTTGTTCCCAAGAAATTTTTAAAGTTTCTTTTGGTCTTTTATGGCTTTAATGTTCAAACCCTAGACAAGTAAACCCTAGGTCTGGCATGCAAATGAGCCTTTGTGTTTAAAACCTCCTTAAAACCAGTTTGATGTCATAAAGGGTGAGTGAGTCAGAATGACTGCAATACACTTTTGAGAAGGCCTCCTAAAGCTACAAGGAAAATAAACCCTAAGAACACTAGCCTCCACACCACTCATTCTCCAAAGTTAACTCCATCATAATCTTCACCTTGTTTCATCAAGCCCTAATTTGTAAACCAGTATCTCCCATCACCATGTCAGGAGCTGAGAACATCAGTGCTAGTGATAAAGGTCAGAGGCCTTTGAGACCAAAACATAAGGGAGGAAAAGTGAATATGTTGTAACCTCAAAGCAAAGTGGACATTACCTCCTCTCCTAGGATCCTGTCATATTTTCAAAATGCAAGATGTTTCAATTTTGTGAGAGGATCAAACAAGTGAAAAGCCACCTTGAGCTCACAAGGCTCCTAATTCTCAATTTACATAACAAGCACTCAAGCCTTGCATGAGTGGATTTTGAGATCTCCAGGTGCCATCTCTAAGGCCACAGGTATCCCAGCTGTAGGTGAAAATTGGTTTAAAAAGGGCAAATGGACAAAGACTTTTTACAGCGATTTATCAAAACAAGATATAGAGGAGGCAGCAAAACAGTTTTCCCTTTCTCACACCTCAAACACAGATTTTCCTCTTTGATGTTGGTTATCATGAAATATTTCACCTATGAGAGGAGGTACTCTCGGCTCTATACCTATCATGTCAGACTCCTCATGCATTTCATAGGGGTCAAGGTGCTAAATTTGCCTTACTATCTCTATAGGAGCATTGAGAAAATGTCTTTTGTTGTCCGAAGGAGGAATTACCCACAACAAATGCATATCTTGTTCCACCATTCCTTGATCAAGATGGTGGTATTACATCAGTTGGAGCAGCAGGGTATACCTTGGGATGTCTTCATAACCCATGAAGCCTTTACAAACCCACAGCCTCCTCATCAACCAAATCTACCTTCCTCATCTGCCCAAGTACCCTCACCACAGGCAAACCTCCCTTTCTCTCCTTCTCTTGGTGCATCAAGTGAAGCAGGCAGTGGCAATGAAGAATCACATGAAGATCAGAGTGAAAGTGACGATAAATTAGCCCATAATGAAGGTGATGAAATCAGTGGGGCAGAGACAGAAATTAATGAAGAAGAGGGAAATGATGGTGAAGAAGAGGGAAATGAGCACATCAGTATTGAAGATAAAAACAGTGACAATTTAGAGGGAGGCAGTGATGATAGTGATGAAAATATGCCAACCCAAGGTGAAGAAAAGGATAATACAGGTGCACAAATTGATGACCAAGAAGATATTGATGAAAAAGAGGAGGATGACAGTAAAAAAGACAGTAAACAAAACTTTATCACCATGGAAGAAGATGCTGGAGGAAATCAAGAGATTGAAGGTGAAAATTACATGAGCCTTGAAGGAGGAGAAACCAGCAATGAAATAAAGGATGAAGAAGAGGCAGATGAGGCAGAGTCTATGGAAACAAATGATGAACAAGAAAATGATGAGTTAGAAATAGAGTTTGAAAAAGAGGACAGTGACAAAGAGAATGACATTGACAGGACAAGCAGTGAGAAACATGATAGCCAAGGAGATAGTCATGACAGTCATGACACTAATCAGCCTCCTAGTGAACATTAAAATGACAACAGTGTAGGATATGATGAAGAAAATGACCCTAGTAATGAACAAAACCAAAGTGAGGAAAGTGCAGAGGCTGATGATCCAATCAAAGACCAAGATGATAGTGAATAAGGCAGTAAAAAAGGAATTGAGGATGATGGTGTTGAAAGTCAAGAAAGCAGTGATCAAACAGATCATGGGATGACTGATGAGGATCAGAGTGAAGGTGAAGGAGATGATGACAACACCAAGGGTCACATCCATCATGAAAACACTTCCAAAACCACCATCACTCCTCTCACATACACATACCACAGAGGGCCGAGGAAAGTTTTTACTACCTCCAAAAGGCAAGGGGCCTTACCATCTGCATCAACTCCAAGGCTTGACAAGGGCAAGGAAAAGGTGGAAAAGGGTAAGAAGCAGGTAAATATGAAAGAGGAGGATCCTGGAGTAGAAAGGGAGTTTGAACTTATCCATATAGACAACGATGAAGAAAATGAAACAAGAATTTCAAACTCCCTCCTCCAAGACAAGAATGCACAAATAAAATATGTAGACGCTGAGTTGGAAAGTGCAAAGGATGCCATTCACTTCTATCAAATTCAAAACAAGAAAATGAGTGCCCAGCAAGCCATGTATGAGGCTAGAGCACTCAAAGCCTAAAAAGAATCCCAAATAGCACAAGTCAAACTATAGCAATACATGGGCCCATATGAAGAAAGTGAAGGTGAAGGGGAACAACCTAGAAAGAGGCCAAAAACCATGGGGCTAACGAAAGCATTAGCAAAACAGAGGGAAGAGGAATCAATCCTAGCAGAGAACTTTTCCTCACTGAAATCCTTGCCATGGAAATTGAACATGATCGGGAGTCATGGCTTGAGAGGGAAAACATACAACTAGAGGCCAAGATGAAGAAGGCAAATGAAGGCTTAGAGCTACAAAGAAAGATGACAAAGTATTATGCAAAGAAATACAAGATTGTTTGTGCCAAACTTAAGGAAGCCCTCCTTGAGGCCCAAATCCTAAAGGAGGAAAAAGAGCATGAAAACCTTGGATTTTTGGCTGAGGCTTCTCAATAGTTCTCCAAGACCCCTTAAGGGGGGTCTCCACCAATTTTGAGAAAATTTGGAGAAATTTTTGTTTTTTGTGTTTTTCAAGGCTCATTAGTGCAGCGCCACTGGAGCTACGCTAATACATGGAGCATATTCAGGAGGAAAAATTGACATTTTTGGACTTCTCACACCTATTAAATTATTCTCACCAATTTTTCAGATGATTTGGAGCAGGTTTGGCCCGTCAAAAGGTCAAAAACCCTCTTTTTTTCACCTTTCTGCCACTATTTTGGGCTTGGCGCTGCGCAAATGACAGTATTGGAATTTTTGAATTTTTGAATAGGCTACAGGAGTTGGATCAGGAAAATACAAGAATTTTTGGAAATTAGACTCATCATGCTTTCCAACGAGCCATCACGGAGCCAAATCCGACATTGGGAAGGGGTCCAAAACTCAGTTGCAAAAAACCCTATTTTCTGCTGAAAGTGGCGCTGCGCAGTTGAATTGTTTAGTGTGTTTTGGACCAAAAGTCAACAAAACACACTCATTTATTGAAAAATAATTTTTTATTGTTTTTTGAAGAAAATCACTCTAGACTTAGGTGCAAGAAGTTATTTTAGCATTTATTTCATGAGATATTTTGTGCTTGGGCCTTGCATGGTCTCTTAGGCATAAATGACATTTATGAGTGATTTTGACATTTTCCAACCCTATCTAGGGTTTTTTCCCTCCTTTTCTAAGTTAAATAGAGCATGAGGGCTTCATTGTAAATGTTGGAATTTGACGAAAATTTGCGAGAAATATATGGTTTTTATGAGTTTGGAGAAGAAACTGGTGTTGTGAAGTTGATGAATGGCTTTCTTGGATTGATGATGGAGAAGCTTGTTTGCAGGATTCCTAAGGTTGGTTAATGGTGATGTCTTCTTAATTTTTTTATTTTTTCTTGTTATCATTATGTTTCATTCTTCTTTGTTGCTATTCAACATAAAAGTATAGGTTGAGAAATGCTCCTTGAAGCACCTTAGTCCTCCTGTCTTCTATGGCCTTGATGTTTTCCTCTGTTGGGTGTGTTTGAAGAATTCTTAGCTGCTCTTCAAGCCTCCTTATGATTTTTTGTTTCATCTATAGATTAATATTCTAGTTTAAAAATATGATTCATGGTAAGCCCTGCTTGTTTGGAACTATCTAAACTCTGTCTTGAAACCTCTCTTTGAAGTACTGCTTGCTAGGTTAGGTCAAAGAGGTCTTGTTATGATCTTGCCCTTTGTCCCTGCCTATCAGTTTTCCTTAGAGTCCTTTTAGCTTAATCAACAATGTTTAGGAGTTCCCTCTTTGATTAATGAAAGTTATTGTGTCATCTTATATGTTTTCCAATTCTGGAGGTAAATTTACTAAATTTAGATAAGCTTTTATGTTGTATTTGTTTCACTAGAATGTTTATCTTGGATATTTATTTGTTTAAAGTATTTTCATTGAGTAAATGGTTTTCCCTATCTCATGATTGGTACCTTTTTCTTATCATATTTAAGACCTTCTTGTTTATGGGTATATGAAAAATTATACTTCACTGCCCTTTGTCCTACCTTGTTTTTCCCAAAACTTAATGTCCATTTCACTTCACTCATGACCTTAAGGATCCATTGACCACACTCGATTGGCCCTGTAACACACTCTGATCCATTATTGATACACTCATGACCTTCATTGACTCCATAGCCCAATGATTCAAAGACCTCTCATGCCACCTATTCTACCTTTTCATCTTACCCAACCAACAAAATCAACAAACCCTACACTTAACAACTAGCCTAAAGTCAACCATCTAAAAGAAAACAAGAACAAATCCTTTTCATTTAATAGAGAGAGCCCTCTCTAAGTCCAGGAAGGCTAGATCCTAGGACTCCAAAGACTAGTTTCATGTTACCCTGCCAAATCACGGGACCCTAACAGTTTGAAGCATTTTATCCCTAGCTATAAGATTTGTAATCTATTTATTAATTGAAAAATCTTCATGTCTGTAGCTACAACATCTGTACATTTTTTTTGTTGTGAGCCTGACTGGTTGAAGTGTTTAACAAATGTTGTAAAGAATTTGAGGGAACATGTGCAACAAAATTACATCCAGTGTTTTTTGTGAAGTTTGTGGAGTCAATAATTGAAGAAACATATTAAAAATTACATGTGGATTCATGAAAGCCAAACATGTATCATGTCTGGAGAGGGTAAAGTTTCATTTCAACAACTGCTTGCAAATATTTACTAAATTATTTTATTGATATTTTTAACAATATTTTTGGTTAATTGAAAATGTTTCTTGTATGTAGCTACAACATATGTATAGGTTGTTTGTTGTGAGCTCTGTTGTTTGAAATATTTTACAAATGTAAAGGCTTTGGGAGAACATGCACAACAAATTTATAGTCGTGTTAGTTGTGAGTTTTGTGTGATTCCGCAATTGAAGAAATAAATCAAATGGTACATATGCATTCATGAAATCCAAACATGTGTGGATAGGATAAAGTATCACTTTAAAACTAATTGAAAAGATTTACACAAGTATGTTACTGATATTTTTAACAATTTTTCGGTACGCAAATAGATATTTCATTTTTTATTTGGTATGAAGTGGTAAATTAAACTTCTCTCGAGAAATAAAATTTGAATCATTCCCATCTGGTAGGTTCCCTAGCCAAATTTTGGATACATCATCTTGGAGATTAATTATATCAACGACTAGTCCTAAAAAAATTAGTTCTGCTTGGGAAAATGGATCATACCTTGGCTAGCATAGTGCATAATGGTACGACGAATTTGTGCTACTATTTGGTTGGCCTAGTGAAGAATGATACGATGAATTTGTGTTGGTGTTCTTTGGCCCAGAGAATTGGAAAATTAGTGATGGTTATGAAATTATCCACTGCACTTGTACATTCGATATTCCCAACTCGTAATCTTTCCAATAGTCCATTCTGATCTGATTTTTTTTTTTTTTTAAACCTAGGATGACAACAATGTAAGAGTAATTATTTCAATTATACGTCATCACCGCCTCACCGCCATACCTCTTTTAACTATGAACAGTCGCAACTGCTTCATCAAACTGCCTCAGCTCCTCAGAGTGGAAAGGGAAACATCGATTTGAATGCGAAGTGGCAACACCACCCAGAAAATTAATTTTTTAATTGATGTAACTGACTTAATGTTTACTATAAATAGAAGGGAACAACTAGAGGCAGAAATTATCCACTCTCGAATTAGTTTCTTGTGTGTAATTCAACCATAATAGTAGTGATTTATTGTGTTATTGGCCTATCTGTGTTCTGTATTTTATTTTTCATCTTGTATTAGAGCCTAAAGGCTGAATTATTGGAGCCATTAACAATAATGAAGTCGTGGTGTGGCTGGAGTATATGCCACTTTATGTTAATGTTAAGTAGCGGCTAAGGAGCAATGATCAATGTATGATACCTAGCGTGCAAAAAAGCTTTCGACTCCTCAAACATTGGGGTAAATATTTGATATTAGTATTATAGAAACCATTAAAATTTTATGCAACGTGCTCAAAAAATTGTCTTTTCAGTTTTGGTTGTGGTTTTTTATGTTCTATAACCAGTGGATTATAATCTCTATTCTACACAAACTGTCGGCTTGGGCAGTGTTGTGAAATTCTCGATTAGAAAACCCAATATCAATGCCATTCAAGTTGAATTTGTGTTAAAGTAATATTTCTGCAAAAAAAAATGGAAGTTAACTAATTGAACATATGCAAAAGAAGGAATATACTGCATTTTGTTTCAACAGATAAAAGAAGCAGAATGTTTTTATTCTCTATGGCAGTATTCTGAAATTTATTCAGTGATCATTTTAAAGAGTATTATGCTAAATATTGAATACATTTGTTTCCCCATCATTTTTATATAGTTTATTTGGAAGGAAGACACAATAAGGTGGAAAATTACTTTTATTTTGTGTTTGAATATTTCATTCATTTGAGAAAAATGGCTTCAAATACCAATACTCATTCAATTCCCATTTTAAGTGAAATAAATTAATCTTATTGGTCTATTCGAATGAGAACATTGTTTTGCTCTCATGATATTTGGGGATTTGTTACTAATGGGTATCTAGAGCCTACTAATTAATGAGGCAACATAGATGGCTCTTACAAATGTTGAACGGATTTTTTTGAGAGAGAATAAAAAGAAAGGCAATAAAGCTCTTGGCCTTATTCAACAAGGCTTAGATGACATTATGCTTTCAAAAGTCTCAAATGTGGAATCTTCGAAGAAGCCGTGGGACACCCTTGAATCATGTTATCAAGGTCTAGCGAAAGTAAAAAATGTCAAGTTGCAGAATTTGAGGAGAGATTTCGAGAATCTGAAAATGAAAGATAGTGAAACTGTGGATGGTTTTATGACTCAAGTCATGAGTGTTGTTAATAAATTGAGATAGTATGGAGAAGACCTGTCAAACAAGAGAATGATTGAGAAAGTCCCTTGAAGTTTTCCAAATAAATTTGAAGTGGTTGTTGTATCCATAGAAGAGTTCAAGGACACAAGTAAAATGAAAATTGAAGAGTTGACTTGTTCGTTGATTGCACATGAATTCATGATGTCAAGATATGATGATAACACATTGGAGAATGCCTTCAAAGATGAACTACAATTTAATAGAGGAATATTCAAAGGAAGATCGCGTAATAAAGGAAGAGGTGGAAGAATAGTTGATTAAAGACGTCTGCGAGATAATTATGAGCATGAAGAGAAATCTCAGAAACGTCCTCCTAATTTAAGGGGGAGTAAAAATATAACCTAGCATCGAGGAAATCAAAGGTATTGTATGTCTAAATTTCAATTTTATTATTGCAAAATATATGGACATTTTTCTAATAAGTGTTTGAAGAGGCGGGAAAATGTTGGTAAGAAATCTACACACATCTCAGAATAATTTGAAGATAATATAAGTCATTGTTTTTGACTTGTAATGTAACTCAATAATGTTCAAATAATATTTGGTTTTTAGATAGTGGCTGAAATAATCACATGACGGGAAATAAACAGTTTTTTTCTAATCTAGACACCAGTATTCAGTCTGAAGTCAAGATGGGTAATGATAATAAGTCATGTGTTAAACATAAAGGAGTGATTGGTGTTTATACTAGAAATGGTGAGAGAAGACCAATTGATGATGTGTATTATGTACCTAGCTTAAAATGAAATTTGTTGAGCATTAGACAACTCATAGTGAAAAATTATAGAGTGTTCTTCAAGAATAATGTGTGTACTATAATTGACTAATATCCAAGCAAGAAAATGATAGCAAGAGTAGAAATGACAAAGAATAGGATGTTTCTTCTTATAATGAGAAATTAAATTTCTCCCTCGAATTATTATAAAACTAAGAATTTCGATGAATCGTGGTTATGGCATTTAAGATATGGTCATTTATATTTTGGTGGTCTATATTCGCTATAGAAGAAACTGATGGTGAAAGGGATATGCAGCATTCAACAACCAATGAGCTCATGTGAAATTTGTATACTTACAAAGAATCATAAACAAAAATTTGTAACTGGAGTTTCATATAGGGAGAAAACTCCATTGGAGATTGTTCGCACAGATTTTTGTGGACCGATGAAAACACCTTCTTTGGCTAGTAATGTTTACCTTTTAATTTTTATTAATGACTACAGTAAAAAAACATCGGTTTATCTTCTGAAATAGAAATATGAAGCATATTTTGTATTTAAAAAATTTAAAGCTATGGTTGAAAAGGAAAGTGGAAAGAATATTAAAATTGTGAGATCAGATAGAGGTGGTGAATATATGCTAACAAATTTCATTGATTTTTGTCAATCGCATGTAATTAAGAGGAATTTTACTGCACGTTATACTCCAAATAAAAATGGAATAGTTGAAAGGAATAATCGAACTATTATGGATATGGTTCAAAGTATGTTGAAGGGAATTAATCATCTACCAAATGAATATTGGGGAGAAACAATTGCTTGTGTTGTTTATACCCTTAATAGAATTCTAACTAAGAGCGTGAAGGACCAAGTTCTGGAAGAAGCCTGGAATTGTAAGAGTTTTCATATATCTCATTTAAAAAAATTTGGTTGTGTTGCTTATGAACATGTTCCTAAAAAATTGAGTAATAAATTAGATGATAGAAATGAGAAATGTAAAGCATGTAAACTCTATATTACCATCACCAAGAAATACATTATTAGTAGAGATGTTGAATTCAAGGAAGAACAAGCTTGGGATGGAAGCATAAATAAATATATTGTAGAGGGAGTTGTATTATCTCATGGAGATGATAATGAAGATGAGAAAGAAGTACAAGGTGGGCAGTCGATTCCATATGCACCTGCTACAAGCACTTCAACAAGACAATCACCAAGATTCAATCCATTACAATTCAGAACACTGAGAAATTAGGAACATGGAAAACCATCAGATTATGGTGGGCGGAAAAGAAATTTGGATAAAATCTACATTAAATGTATACAATTAAAGGTAAAAAAATCTATAAATTTAAAATAATTGTATGAGCAAAATGATGAAATAGATCAAGTTTTGAACTTTGCATTACTTGCATATGATCCAATAAATTTGATGAAGCTATGAAAGAAAATTTAGGATAAAATCCATCGATGAAGAAATTGACGCTATAGAAAGAATTAATACTTTGGAAATTGTAGATTTACCTGAAGATAAAATAATATAGGTGTTAAATGGATTTATAAAAATAAAGTGAATGTTGAAGGTGAAATTGAAAAACATAAAGCAATACTTGTAGCACACGGGTTGAGTCAACAACCTCGTATTGATTATAATGAATCTTTTGTAACTGTAGCTAGACTTGACACGGTGAGAATGGTATTAGCTATTGTTGCAAAAAATAAATGGAAAATATATCAAATGGATGTTAAGTCTGCATTTTTAAATATCTTTTTGGAAGAAGAGGTTTATGTGAAACAACCTCCTGGATATGAAATTGATGGTAAGTAAGATAAAGTTTACGAGTTAAAGAAAGCATTATATGGATTGAAACAAGCACACCAAGTATGGTATAGTAGAATTGATGAATATTTGAATAACAATGGATTAATTAGGAGTCCAAGTGAGCCAACTTTGTATACAAAAGTAAATGAGGAAGATAAAATTTTGATTGTGTGCTTCTATTTTGATGATTTGATTTTCATTAGAGATCTCTCAATACATGATTTTAAGACAAACATGAAAATAGAAATTGATATGACTGATTTATGCGTAATGAAATATTTTCTTGGTATTGAAGTAACTCAATCCGAAGACGACATTTTCATTCTTCAATCTAAGTATGCAAAGGATATATTGAAAAGGTTCAGGATGGAATATTGTAAGCTAGTTTTAACCCCAACTACAATTGGTACAATAATCAATAAGAATGATCAAGGTTCAGATATTGATCCAACCTTGTATAAGAAATTGGTTGTAAGTCTTATGTATTTGACTACAACAAGGTCTAATATAATGTTTGTTGTAAGTTTAATTTCCAGATTCATGGAGTCTCTGAAGAGTACCCATTGACTAGTTGGAAAAATGACTTTAAGATATGTTTTTGGAACAAGAAACTATGGTATCCTGTATACATATTATTCAGATTTTAAACTAATTAGATATATAGATAGTGACTTTACAGGTAATATTGATGACAGGAAGAGCACAATTGGATATGTGTTTAGTTTTTGTTCAAGTGTAGTTTCATGGGCATCAGTGAAGCAGTCCATTATGACTATATCATCAGCTGAAGATGAGTATGTTGAAACGACAATAACAACATGTCAAACTATGTGGATGAGAATAATTTTGACTGAGTTGTTGCATGAACAAAAAAAAACCAACTCATATTTTCTATGGTAACAAATCTTCTATCGCATTATCAATAAATTGAATGTTTTCCATAATAAGAGTAAACATATTGATACGAGGTATCATTTAATTCGAGAATTAGTAAGCATTAATGAAATATGTATGGAGTTATCCAGATCAGAAGACCAGTTTGTAGACATATTTACAAAACCCTTGGGAAAATAATTGTTTGAAACTCATAGGGAAACATAGGAGTGTATGATGTAACAAAAATTTTGATGTAATATCAAAGTTTTTTTCTTTTGTTCTTGATGAAATAATTAAGGGGGAGAATGTAAGAATAATTATTTCAATTATACGTTGTCGCCACCTCACCGCCATACCTCTTCAAACTCCAAACAGTAGCCACCGATTCATCAAACTGCCTCAGCTCCCTAGAGTGGAAAGGCCAACACCGATTCGAATGTGAAGGGGCAACACTGCCTGGAAAATTATTTTTTTAATTTATGTAACCAACTTAATGTTTTCTATAAATATAAGGGATTAGATAGAGGTGTAAATAATCCACTCGCAACTTTCTTGCTTGTGTGTAATTAAGCAGCAGTAGTTGTGATTTGTTGTTTTATTGGCTTGTTTTTGTTTTGTATTTCTTTCTTCAAACATAGTATGGGAGATTTATCTTTCACTTTAAGTACCATATTTTTTTTTCATCACCTCAGATGAAATACAAGCATGATTTTTTTTCTCATATAATTATGGCAGCATCCATATTTTCTACTAACTTAGCATATGTCTCCTTTATATTATGACCATAGCAGAAGGCAGTATCAGACCTTGTTCAGTAACTTTTGTAGCATATCATGATCCGGGTAAATTCCCGATACCCTTTTAAACCAAGGCCTTTTACTTCGGCTAATGTGTTATAATTGCATCAAAGAATTAATCAACATAAATGAACATCTACATGTTGTAAAGAATATGAACATAACAAGAATTAGCAACATAAGGAATTGATAACAGAGTTCTTCCAAGAGGGACTAAGTCTTTGGGCCTCAGTGTCAAGATGGTGTAGGTTGTTGCATTAAGTACTGCACATAGTGAATATGTACATGGATGGTGTTTTCTCTATCGTACAAGGAAAATCCCCTCACGTTGGAGTGGCTGGACTTTTGATACCTGGGATCTTGTTTTTGTTCTTGATGTGAGATGTAATTTCTATCATGGATTGTCATTGATTTCTGAGATCCCTTTTTTGACATGTTGGTGGGATACTTAATGTCACATGTATTTTTGATTGAGATCCCTTTTTTGCCATGCTGACGGGATACTCATAGGTATTATGTTTGAGTTATTTTCATACTGTTAAGAGTCCTTTTGTGAATGAGATTTCATGTAGTGGAACATCTCATGGAGAATTCTAGCCACTCCTGTGTGAGGGAATTTTCCTTGTACAATAGATAAAATTTCATCCATGTACATCTTCCCTATGTGAAGCACTTAATGCAGAGGCCTACACCATCTTGACACCGAGGCACAAGGATGTAGTCCATCCTAGACAAACTTCGTTATCAATGTATGATGCTGCTAATTCTTGTTATGTTCCTCTTCTTTACAACATGTAGATGTTCATTTCTATTCATTAATTATTTGATGCAATTATAACACATCAGCTGAAGTAAAAGGTCTTGGTTTAAAAGGGTATCAGGAATTTACCCAGATGAAGTGGTATCAGAGCGGTCTTCTTGCTGATTGGATTACAGATGTGAACCACTGAACCTTCACTGAGTTGAGCAATGGAGAATGTTAGAGACATGTATGAGACCATGCCTAGGGTGTCTGAGAAATAGGACATGTTTTACGAAGCTTATGAAAAAAAAGCAGCAGACAATGCTGAATTGAAGACGCTTCTAGAGGCAAAGTAGGAGTACAAACATCAATTGTAGCTTTAGTTGTAGGCCACAACAAAGGCATTGGAATAATTCAAGTGCAGTAACGAAAGTCTTCAAGATGATCATGATGCATTGAAGGCACTCCTATAGGAAGAGAAGGAGCAGAATTAGTGATTGGAGCTTCAACTACGAGCTGCAACAGAGGTCTTCGAGGAAGTGAAGTGAAACAAAGGCTTGGAGAAGCCCTCTTCACATGTTTCAAAATCGACAGCTGAGGTAAATAGTGTAGAAATTATGTACACTAAGCATGCATATGTCCTTGATTCACCTGATCTCACACTATTTAACTTTATGCAAAATACTGAATCAATTCCATTTGTTAATATTTTGTGGAAAAAATGAATTGCACACACATGTGAAGCATAAAAAAAAATAATCAATCTCACATAACATAGTTTTTAACTGGGAAAGCCTGAAACTGAAAACCCCAAATATATATTATGTATCATGGAATCATATGACAATCCTCATACAAAGCTTATCAAGCTCTCAGTACAGTACAATCGTCACACACTAATTAGGACCAATATTGAAAATCCATGCACCGATCTTTGCCTCTTGCTGGCTTGCATCCACTGTGAAATCCTTGCTGAAGAATAGCTCTAAATGAATTTGAAATACTCTTGGATTGACTGTGCAATCCTAAATGGCAACTCCAATGTGTGTGTGATGCAATCAATGCATCACTATAGTCACAACAGATAGTCTATTTTTCCCTTTCACCTACCTCTCCACTAGGTCTCCACTGAAACTTCCATGCATTGTAGTTAACTGATGTATTGTTCAGTGGATTAATGAGTAATTATTTCTGAATTAATTAACTAATTAATTCACTCCACTCTCACTAGTGTATCATTCAATTAGACTAGATACAACAAGCTCAACTGAGTCTAACTGAGTTAAACTAAATACAACTCCATAACTACCTCTTCCAACTGTGTCATAACTCTGCCACTTGAGTTCTAAGTCCTCCATGAATTAGCTCCATTATACCCTTGGGAATTGCACAATTCCCTCAGTCCACTGATGTGCCACATCTGTGCACTGAACTGAAGTGCTCCAAGAGAATAAGTTGTTGTTTAGTGTTTGATTATTATTAAGAGCTAATAATAAACGACGTGCATCTATTTTTAGATCAGAGATCTATAAATAGACTTCGCCCAATACTCTAAAAATATAATTTCATCTATTTTTCCAACTTGATCAACCATCCACAAATAGCATCCTGCAACTTCTGAAATATGATCATCATGTCTAAAAATAGACATAGTCTAAAAATAGACTTGCGCCAAAAATAGCGTGCGGGCCCACTCAGTGAAGGCGACTCCTTTCACTAAGCTCATCATCTTGTTGAATCTCAACACTCCCTTTCAACAAGATAGGGATTATCCTTCACCCCGATCCTGCCTCTATGGTATTCGAATTTGCTCCTGGTGAGCGCCTTCGTCAAAATATTTGCATCCTGATCCTCTATAGGAATGTACTGAAGAAAAATGATCTTCTACTGCACACAATATCTGATAAGATGATACCAGATATCAATATGTTTAGATCTATCATGAAACACATGATTAACTGAGAGTTTAAGGCAACTCTAATTATCACAATGTATCACTGTGGGATCTAAATGTGAACCGAACAAACCAAACAGAATCTTCCTCATCCAGCTAGCCTCACATGTAGCGTGACTTGCTGCCATGTATTCTACGTCCACTGAACTGAGTGCCATGAATATTTGTTTGCTGCTGTACCAAGAAACTGTCGTAGATTTGATACTGAAAATCCCTCCTGATGTGCTCTTTCTGTCTGTTGGGATTCCTGCCCAATATTCATCCATGAAGCCATGCAACTTCACCTCATTCGTCTTTCTGTACCATAAACCATACTCAGATGTGCCCCTGAGATATCTAAAAATATGCTTACCTACCTTCCAAAAGAGCTTGGTAGGCTTAACCATCGCTTGTGAAAGTTGTTTCACCGCATAGCATATGTTCGGTCTTGTATTGACTAAATACATGAGCGAACCCACCAACTGTCGATAAACACTGGCATCCACTAGCTCTGCCAATGTAGAATCCTCTTTCTTCCAATTACCTGGAAGAGGAGTGTCGATAGGCTTGTAGCCTTGCATGTGAAACTTCTCCAGTATCTCCTGGGCATACTTGCCTTGAGACACAAACAGTTCACCTTCCCACTGCCATATTTCCAATCCAAGGAAATAATGAAGGAGGCCCAAATCCTTCATCTCAAACTCCTTTGTAAGATCTACCTTGCATGAGTGTATCAACTTCTCATCACCTGTTAGTATTAAATCATCAACATAAATTGCAATGATTAAAAGCTTACCCTCCACCACAATCTGTTACAAGTCTGCATCCGCCTCACTCTTGGTGAAGCCAAGTCTAGTGAAATATCTGTCGATCCGAGTGTACCAAGCACGGGGTGCTTGTTTCAGCCCATACAACACTCTTTTGAGCCTGAACACATGCGACTCACTGCTAAAGATCTCAAATCCTTCGGGATGCTCAATGTACACCTCTTCCTCAATGATCCCATTAAGGAACGCAGTCTTCACATCCATCTGATGAATGTCCCAACCCATCTGCACTGAGAGAGAAAGAATGGTTTGTATGGAAGAATACCATGTGACAGGTGCAAAGGTTTCTTCATAGTCAATCCCCTCGATCTGTGAGAAGCCCCGAACAAAAAATATTGCCTTATACTTCTCAAAACTCCCATCAGAAGCTTGCTTTACCTTGTAGATCCATCTTGATCCAACAACTAATTTTCCCACCAGCCATGGAACAATCTCCCAAGCACTGTTTCTGACAATGGAGTCATATTCCTCCACCATGGCATCTACCCATGTGGGCTCCTTCACTGCTTCTTCAAAAGAAGATGGCTCTATAACGATACACTTGCTCATAAGAGCCATGTATCCAGTAAATCGATCAGGTGACTGTCTCTGTCTGCGCTTTGATGTAGGGACTCCTACATTCTGTGTCGCATCAAGCTTCAGTCTCTCAACTTCTGTGGTACGATTTTTGCCTTGTCTGATGTCTGGTTCTGCATGAGTGGATTCCTCCACTCCATGAATCTCCTCCTGTGGCTGATCCACATCTAGAGGCTCATATTTGGGAACAAGAAGTTCCTCCTCTGCATGCAAGTGTAGCTCCCTCTCAAGCGACAAATTCATGGCTTTCACCTCATTGAATTTTATATCCCGTCGCACAACAGTCATCCGATTGTATGGAAAACACTCACGATAATTATGGGGTGTTTCTGTGTACCCCACAAATATCCCAACTTCTGCAGTCAGCTCCAGCTTCTTCCTAGCATCCTTTGTCACATGAATGTAAACAGGTGAGCCTAAAATCTTCAAATGAGAAATATCAGGCTTCTTACTAGAAAATGCTTCTTCAGGTGTACTCATGCCAAGTACTCTATGAGGACAATGGTTTTTCACATAAACCGTAGTGTTGCATGCTTCCGCCCACAAGTGCATCGGTAGGCCCTGGTCATGTAGCATCGCTTGTGCAACACCCACGATCATTCTATTCTTTCTCTTCGCGACCCCATTCTGTTGTGGGTTATGAGGCGCTATGATTTCTCTTCGAATTCCTTCTTTACTACAGAAGTCTTTGAATTTTCCCGAGATGTATTCACCACCATTATCGCTCCATAGAGCTTTCAATTGCTTCCCCAACTCCTTCTCCACCAATGCCTTAAACTCATAGAACTTTGAGAACGTTTCACTCTTCTTCTGCATGAAGAAGATCCAACATCTACAAGAATAATAATCAACAAATATAACATAATACCTGTGTTTTTTTGTTGAAGCAATCGAGAAAGGTCCACACACGTCTGTGTGAATTCTCTCCAGGATCACCGAAGCACGGTTCTCCTTCTCATGAAAGGTGGTCTTCACAAACTTACTCATAGCACATCCCTTGCACTGATCTGACTGTGTAAGATTACCCTTGGGAATTCGAGTAGAAATTTGCTGCAAAATCTTCAAAGTGCCATGGTGAAGATGGCCCAATCTCCTGTGCCATAATTCGCCCTCATCCTGGCTCACCACTTCTTCTGCTTTGCCCACCATTGCAACGCAGCCATCTACCTCCAGCTTGTACAGATTCTTAATTAGAACCCCTATATTCTTGGTTTGACCCGTTGTTTTATGTCGAAGGAAGGCTTTTCCCTCACTGAAAACAACATCATAACCTTTGTCTTCCAGCATTGCGACTGAGACCAAGTTCTTCTTCAGACCTGGAACATGCATAACATTCTTCAACAAGAATGGATTACTGGACTCCCTCTCAAAAGTAATGGTCCCAATTCCAGTCACACTGTACCAACCATCGTCGCCCATATGTATATTCATCTGGAGGTCCTTCTCCTCCAAGTCACTAAACAACTCTTTGTCTCCCGTCATATGGAAAGACGCACCACTATCAAGATACCACATCCATCCCATAAAGCTTGAAACAAAGCATGCGATCAAGGAGAAATAAATCTCAAATTGCGAGGCTAAGCCCTCTCCAGCTGCAAATCCAGCAGCCTTCTTATTCTTCTTCTTCTATGGACAGTTAGTGGTGAAATGTCCATGCTCGTGACAGCGAAAACACTTCACTTTGGACAAATCATGCTTCTTTCCTTTAACATCATATTTTGAAGGATGTTTCTTCCCCTTCCATTACCTTTCTTTGGCATCCAAAGTGAAATTCTCTTCATCTTCATTCTTCGATGAAGATCCATCCCTGGTACCCCACCTTATCTCCTCCTGCACAAGATCTAACCAAAGTCGCTCCCATCCCGGTAGTTTCTCCTGTCCATTGACAGAGTCTTCATTACTATTCCAACTCTTCGGAAGCCCAAGGAGAGCCAAGCTCACCAAGTCTTCTTCATCAAAAGTAGCCCCCACACTTCCCAATTCATCCTTGCAGTTGAAAAAATTCGTGAGGTATTTTGGAATACTGTCGCCCTTCTCCATTTTTATTTTTCTGAGCTTGTCTTTAAGCACCAACTTCCTCTGGTCACTTCTGCTTTGGAACAAGTCTGTCAAATCCTTCCACATTAAGAATGGAGTGGCTTTCCCATGAAGGCTGGACACAATATGGTCCTTCACGCCTTCGAACAAAATTCTCCTCGTCTTTACTGTCTTCTTTTCCCATGCGTCAAGTAATGCAACATCGCTAGATCCCAACTTAGGAACATCACTATCGATGAACTCCTTCAGCCCATTATCCTCCATAACTGAGTCTAACTGAGTTAAACTAAATACAGCTCCATAACTACTTCTTCCAACTATGTCATAACTCTGCCACTTGAGTTCTAACTAAGTCCTCCATGCATTAGCTCCAGTAAACCCTTGGGAATTGTGTAATTCCCTCAGTCCACTGATGTGCCACATCTATGCAAGAAACAAAGTGCTCCAAGAGAATAAGTTGTTGTTTAGTGTCTGATTATTATTAAGAGCTAATAATAATCGACATGCATCTATTTTTAGATCAGCAATCTATAAATAGACTTCGCCCAATATTCTAAAAATAGAATTTCATCTATTTTTTCCAACTTGATCAACCATCCACAAATAGCATCCTGCAACTTCTGAAATATGATCATCATGTCTAAAAATAGACATAGTCTAAAAATAGACTTGCGCCAAAAATAGCCTGCGGGCTCACTTAGTGAAGGTGACTCTTTTCACTAAGCTCATAATATTGTTGAATCTCAACAAATAGTGTTGATTTATCTTCAGTTTCATCTTCACATGATATCATTTCTATTGGAAGTGTGGAGATACCCATTACAGGAACCAACATTAGACTCCTTACTAAGATGGGGTACAAAGGAGGAGGACTTGGCATTCATAGCCAAGGCATAACCCAACCATTGGAGGTTGTGCAGAGACCTCGCTACGTAGTTTTGGGATACACTAAAGAAGGATGTTCGAAGGACATCAAAGGCAAACACACATTTTTTAACTTACTAGGAAAGAGGATTGATGGGAAAACTTCACCATCATTCCATGGTAGTGCATGTTGTAGTGAAAGAGATGATGCAAGCTCTCATCACCATGATCGCACTAGAGACCATCAGAGAAGGTATAACAAGTCTCACTATTCCAGAGTCATTTTGATTATAAGAATGTTGATAATCATGGACATAGATCTTGGGATCGAAAAAATTTTCATTTTTGTGGTTTTCGTAACCATGTCATTTCTGAGTGTTGGAAAAGAATGACAGCACAAAGGAGGATGAGGTGTGGAAAGCCTTCTCCACAATAGGGAAAGAAATTGGTTAAGAAGGTCTCGAGGAAGAAAAACTTTTTCAGCCTGTGCAACCAAAGTGGTCATCAAAGATCCACATGTTCGAGGCTCCATCCAGAGCAACACCTTAAGGACGAAGCATCGGTGCATGAATTAGTTGAAACCGTTGTTGGACAAGCAAATGTGCCACAGGGAGATGATCCATTCACTTTGATAACTGAGTGATGGTTTTTCTAGAATGTTCTTCTAGATAGGTTAGCTTGTCATGGCCTTATTTTGCAAATCATTGTTGCATTTTACATAGTAAAAGTGATGATGTTTTTTTCCATCGCGTGCTAAGAAACGGTGATATTTTGGCCATGTTCTATCAATCATGTGTGCATTTATTTTATGTAAAAATGATGTTGTGTTTTCTGTCACTTCGAAATGCGACAATTATGTTTTTGGCCTTGTAATGATAGCTAAGGTGTGATTTCCATTTGATTTAAGCTTGACCACGGAGTATGTGTTATAAACTCGTGGCAGGTATGGAAATTTTTGGGTCATAGTTGTTCATGTAATTTGTAGGAGGTTTTACTATAGGTTTGCAGAGGGTGCAGGTGTCGGCTCATCGCTTAAGGCTCCGAAGAACAAAGGTGAAGGATATGGAAGGGTGACCTTTTTCAGGACACTTCTGGTGCAGACATTGTACACAGTAGTTGCATATTATTGTTGATGCTTTTACAGGACCAAAAGCTCCTCAGTTAGAAGGAATGAGCCAGGTGGCTCTAGAGACACACATAGGACAAAGGGCTAATGAAAGCTCAAAAATAAAAGTGTTCGGGTTTCTCTTAAGCCAAGTTCAAGTTGAAGAGTTCGTCGCCCTGATCGCAACAGTGCAAACAGCGCATCAATCCGAGCTCGTATAAGAAAGTTAGAGTAGTTTGAAGTTTTGTTAAGGCAAGGGAAGTGGGGGCCATGGCATGCCACAGGGAATCCCAATAAGCACGTGGGACCCACATGAAAAGCCGCTCATCTGTTGATACATGGTGCTCCTCCATGGGCCCCTTTCCCCTGTAGAAAAGACAAAACAAAATGCTATTTAATTTCCCACATAAAAATAAAAAAAATCATTAAATAAATAACTATATATTAAATATAGTTATTAAACAATAAAAATAAATTTAAATAAGGTTAATTTTTATGTAACAAAATTCCTATTAAATATGGTTAAATTCCATATTAAACAAAACCTCCATTTTTGTTTTTGGGAGTCGTTACAATATGGAGATACGAATTCCATATATTATATAGTTTGAAAAAACAATATTAAAACTAAAATTGGGTTTTAAAGAAAAATTTGGACTCAATGGGATTTGAACTCAAAACTTCCCAACAAAAACTATCTTAATATGATAATGCCAACCAATGTTCCAACCTCACACTTTGTATTATTCATTCTCACACTTTATTATAAAATTTCAGTCAAATGGTTCAAGGAAACCATGGAGAATATATGAGAGATGAGGGCACAGGGAGGCCAATGGAGCCATGAGCAAAGAGAAGGTGGGTCGGACATCAGACTCGAGCATGCAGTTTGAGGCATGATGGTGCACAGATTTCAAGACAGAATCCTTTTTGATGCTTGGAGAATCTTTTTTATTCCAGGGAGGTAAAATTTTCCTGTGTCAAAATGTATTGAACTTTATATGAATTTTAACCAAACTTTTGTAGGGAACGCAATGGCGAGGTCGAATTCTTCTTTTGAGAAATTTTTTTGTAGATTCCCTGTGGAGGAGAATCTTCAAGAATCTTGAGGAAATATTTGAGATTCTTTGGAGGCTGAAATTCGCCAGTGTTAGAATGAGGTCAAACTTATACTCATTCTTCTCATAATTTCGCAAGGATCTGAATGGTGAGATCAGATTCCTGTTTTGAGTTGCAAATTTCTAGTTTCCCTGTGGAGCAGCATCTTTGAGGAATCTAGGGGGAATCTAAAATATTCCCTAAGGCCTGGATTTTCACTTTGTTAGAATTCAGCAAATTAACAAGCGATCCTAAACCTCTCGGCGACATGAGTTCAGCAGTGCAATCAAATTTTCCATGTGAGCCTTATGTTTTTCGTCCACTTTTCAAAGTGGACTTGCAGGTGTCAACATTCAATGTGTGAGCAGTCATTTTCGGGATATTCGATGCTAGGAGATTTATGGTACAACCACATCCATCAGTTTATCATCCTTGTCTTTAGATGGCTCCAGGATGTGAGGTATATGTAGTGTGTTTATGTACTTATTTGTCTCTTTTCTATGAGATGCATTGTTCTGTATAGATCCCTGTTGATGTTTGATGTGGGATATCATTTTGGTTCTTGATGTGAGATGTAATTTGGATTTTCATTAATGTATGAGATCCCTTTGTTTCCATGTTGGAGGCATACTCATTGTCACATGTATGTTTGATTGAGATCCCTTTGTTGCCATGATGGCGGGCTACTCATAGTCATTTTGTGTGAGTAATTGTCATATTGATAAGATTCCTTTTGTGAATGAGAGTTCCTGTAGTAGAAAATATCGTGGATAAGTCTAGCCACTCCTGTGTGAGGGAATTTTCCTTGTACGACAAAGAGAACACCAACCATTTACATATTCACTATGTGCAACACTTAATGTAATCGCCTACACCATCTTGACACAAAGGCCTAGAGACATAATCCCTCCTGGACGACCTCCATTATCAATGTCTTATGTTTCTAATGATTGTTATGTTCCTCTTCTTTACAGCATGTAGATGTTCATTTGTGTTCATTAATGATTTGATTAAATTATAACACATCTTCCGAAGTAAAAGGTCTTGGTTTAAAAGCGTATCAGAAATTTACCTGGATCATATCAATTTGATTATACAAGCGAAATGGGGAAGAGAAGTATATAGAGCTTCCAAAATTGGTATTTACCTTTCATTCACCATTGTGATGGTGGCACTCATGATCATAGTATACATTCAAGATAATGGCACCTGGAGTTATGGTTTGTGTAGCAAGTTCTCAAATCAAGGATGGATATTACGGACCAATTTGTGTAAGTCCATGTCACACAATTCTTATTGATTCAATGATTTTCTACTATATTTGATCTATTATTAATTTTTAGTAGAACACTATAAGATATTTTTCATGAGAAAAAAATTTCGTGAATCTTCATTGAATTTCTCATAACATAATAGAACAAAAATCTCTATTATGTAGGATGTATAGTTTAATTGATGTATATTTAGTAATTAATTTTCAGGTTTTTGATCAAGGCTTCTGATCCGTGGGAAATCCATAGAGATTGTGTAGTCTTCAGCAAGTGAATGTGCTATATTAAGTGGATGTGCAGTCTTCAACAAGTGGAGAGTGTGTGGGTAAATAATTATATATAAAGAGTATTAACATACTTGGTCAAGTTATACCTTGTTATGTTCATAGGATTAATTTAATGGCAGCAATATTCAGCAAGTTGAGACTTCGTGGGTAAATAATTATAAATAAATATTATTAACAGACTTGGTCAAGTTCTACCTTGTTATGTTCTTAGGATTTTGAAATTTTCAAATTTCAAAAGATGATAATTATTAGTGTCCCTTTGGAAAAAGAAATTACTCTATTTCCAGCGTTGATTTCTACCCAGAAGTGGGTAACTTCTTTATCCATGGTCCTTCTTAAACTCACCAGCTAAAGTGGAAGTTAGAGCTTGCATTATAAGCTTGGTAGTTGGATGTGTTGTTGTGGGCTAAAAGGTAAAGGTGTTTTTAGTACTACATTCTGATTAGTTACAACTTGCATTATAAGATAGGTAGTTGGATGGGTTGTCTTGGGCCCAAAGGTACAGGTTTTTTTAGTACTGCATTACGATCAGTGTTTGAAGAGGGTTTCCCTTACACCAATACAACTTGTATTATAAGTTGGCTAGGTGGACAGGTTGTCATGGCCCAAAGGTGAAGGTTTCTTTTAGTATTTCATTTCGATTAGTTTTTGAAGAGGTTTTCCCTTACACGAAAACTTGCATGTGTTGGTAAAATTTCCAAACCAGTAACTAGGATCCTCGGGATGGAAATTAAAGATTCCATAGAGGTGTGGTGATTCCTCCAACACCCCCTTGACACATATCTAGGGAGAATCCAAGCTGGTTCCATGCTTTGATACCATGAAAGGTTTTGTGTTACACCAAAACCTACAGGTGTTGGTAAAATTTCCAAACCGATAACTAGGATCCCCAAAGTGAAAACTATGGATTCCATAGAGGTACGACGAATCTTCCAACAATGTTAATAATAAATATATTGCAAGTTATATTCATCCTAATATAATGGGTGGTCGTCAGTTGAATATTTCTCATCTCCATAGATTTCTATGGAAGGAGACGAACGATGGAGGATTTTTGGACTAGATAAAATGTTGACTTACAGGGAGTTGAGGACTGAAGTTGAAAAAAACTAAAATAAAATTATAGGGTAGTTAAGATGTTCCTCACCAATTTTAGGAATCTGAGAGTTGATGGAAGGCTAAGAAAGATGATTGTCAAGGAGTAAAATAAAAGAAAAGGTTTAACATGGATATCACTACAGTGCTCGATTTTGTTGCAGCGTTTAGTGGTATTATACAACAAATTATGTTGTTTTCTCTCAAACCTTATATTTGATAATATATTCATCTGTATAATGGATTCACTGATATTCTTGAAGCAGCTGCTACAAATCAGGAAGAGTTTGAACAAGATGCTAAAATTTTGGAGAACATAGATTATTTTTGGGTTCAAATTGCTTAGAGTTTGTTTATTAAAAATCGAAAGTCCATCATCCAAGCCAAGGGGATTATGAAAAATGGAAAACAAGGATGGAAGAAATTTTCATGGCTTAGTCTGATTAGTTACTGGCGGACAGGAGGTTGAAGGGTGTCAAAATATAACATTAAGGAACTCATATCCATACAGTTGTTTTTGGTCACTATTCTTTCTCACTTTCGTGTTCTCTCATAAAAGAATATATCATTAATTTAAATTAGATTAATGATCTCATGATGCTAAATAAGCATTAATATTAATAAAATCTTATTTTCCTATTTTCAACAAAGACATTTCATGTGTGTGGAAATTAAATGGATTTAGAATTGAGGTCATAATGCTTAAATAAACATAAATACTAGAAAACCTTAATGTATCATTAATACATTTATATTAATGAGCTTAGGATGGTAAATACGAATAAATATGAAAAAAAAAACTATTTTTGTTTTAAGCAAATAATTTCATGTATTTTGAAAGTATATGGATTTAGAATTGAGCTCGTAATGGTAAATAAGCATAGATATTAAAAAAAACATATTTTCTTATTTTCAGAAGAAATTAAAAAAAAAAAGAAAAAAGAAAAAGAAAAAGAAAGAAAGTATTTTGAAAGTATATGATTTTAGAATTTCGACATTGAAATGTTTTTTTCTTTAATATATGATGATGATTGATATATAGTTATTAAATTTGTATAATAATTTAAAAAAAATTATAATTAAGATAAATAATAAATTGGTTTATGAATTTCATCAACTATGTATGAGATTTTGTAAAATAAGAATTATATATATATAATACATGTTTTTAAATAATAATATAATTTTTTTTATATGTAGGATAGATGTAAATGGTGAAAAAGTGAAATTGGTTTGGGCTAAAATTTAGATGTAAATATAAATAATAAATATTTGAAATATCTTTAATAATAAGATGAGAAGAAAACAACTTTCAAAACTTATTTTTGATGGGAATTAGTATATATGGAAAAACCTTATTCAAAGAAAAATACAAGTATTTATTTTAAAAAATGAAAAAACATTAAATATAATTATAAAAAAAAAAACCCTTGATCATGAATCTCAGAAAACTATTTAAAATATATATATATATCAGAAAAATAATTTAAAAAGAAAAAACTACAATATAAGTAAATTATTTTGAGAGGCAACCCTCCAAAGCTCATGTTCCTTCCAAAGAAGATTTAGAGGAAAGAAAGACACCTAAATTAGATGGATGCGCATTAATATTTGAGTTTAAATATCCTTTTGAGTTTATTAAAGATGTTTTACTACACAGAGCAAGGACAAGCATGAGACTTGGTCAAGTTTTACCTTGTTAGGTTCATAGGATTTTTCAAACTTCAAAAGATGAGAATTGATAGTGTCCATCTCCGAAAACAAAAAATGATGTAATTTTGAGTTAAACAATCTCTACACGAGTTATATTACTGATTTTTTCACTATGCCGGTAAATGTTTATAGATAAAGAGTATTGACCTTGTTAAGAGAGCCAGCAATATAGACGATGTTTTTTTATTAATTGACACTTATGCTATTTAATTTAACAATTGATACTTTTGCTTCGTAAAAGTCTTTAAAAAAATCATTTACCAAATCCATTTTACCAATATGAATACAAATATCCTCTTCTATTATAGAATGGACTAAATACTATATAACATTTTGTTTTAAATGACATTTATGATTCTAAACATTCTTAATTCTTTAATATGGGCTTAAGGATAGGCATATGCCCTTCAGCTCAACCTTCTTGATGTTTTTGTGGATCAGTGGAATTCTTACACATGTGCATTGAATTTGTCACATGTGTGGCTCAGAGACAGGGAAGCCACTTTATGTTGGGTTCACTTTCAGTTTTGGGAATATACTCCCAAAATTGTATATATTTTCCTTATCTATACAAGAAGACCCGGGGAATTGGGGTGGTGGTGGAAGAAAATTTGGAAGCTAAGGTGCCCTCTGAAGGCACGCATTTTCTTGTGGTGTTTTATTGGAAATAAAAATTCCACCTTGGACAATTTGTAAAAGAGGAGGCGAATGAAGGGCCCAAGTAGTGTGTTACATACAAAAATGTCGACGAATTAGTGGCCCATATGTTTATGTGTTTCCCATACACATCATGAGCTTGTGCTAACTACAAAGAGAAGCCTGATTTTGGGTTAGTTTGGGAAGGAGTGTCTTTCTTGTAGGTGTGAAAAAACTGGTGGGAGCAACTAATACCAAAACAAATCAGGAATCTTCCACTGCTCACCTATTGGGTTATCTATGTCACCAAGCACAAGGCTATATTCAAGGATATGCCATCATCCCTTGATAGAGTGAAAACCTAGGTTCTTACAATAATTTTTATTCTTCCTTCTTCAGATCTTGCACATGTTCCACGTGTTATAATAGTTCAAGCAATTAATTTCTCCTCTCCTTGGGCCTATTTTAATGGGGTTTCACTTTCCAATGGAGTTTGTGGGGGAGGGGGAGTTATTTACATGTAATAACATTACTCTTTCAAACTTCAGATTGGATTGGGGCATGGGTCAAATAATTTTGGAGAATTGTTAGCTATGAAGCTTCTCTTATGCTTTGCTATTGAAAAATAATGCCGTACTTTACAGATATTGGAGACCCAATTATCATTATTAATTGGTTAAATGAGACACAAATATGCAATGTTCACTCATTGTTGCATACTTTATAAGAGACACTATAGTTAAAACATGCCTTTGATCAAATTTAGTGTCGTCGTATTGACAGGGAGAGCCATACTCTAGTGAACACCTTATCTAAAGTTGATACTGAACATGATTTGAGCATTTGGAAATTCTTTGAACAAGTACGGAATTAACCCCATGAATATTTCCACAAACCCTTCATTGATGGATTTCAACAAGTTCTATAACCTGAGGATATGATATCTCTGCTATGCTATTTATTTTTTATCATATATCATGATCATGGATGGTTGAGGATTATATAATTCTTGTAATGATTATATGGCTCTATATGTAGTTTGTACAGAGAGATAATATGTTTGAATATGTGAGGTTTATTGATTGATATATCCATTTTTGTTGTTGACAGCCAATTTTAACAAAATACTTAATGATGCATCAATAGAACGTACTATTTTCATTTTACAATGAAAAGTTATGATTTTTTCTAAAGAAAACAAGTTGTATGAAAAAAATTAAATATAAATGCATACTTGTTGACTCCTAATGTGGGCCAAGTGGTAAATTGCTATGTTTTTTGCTTGATTTGAGGGATCTTGAAAATTCCTTAGCCTATGTGATATATTTCTAACCCTCCACCCATGTTGAACAAATATTTTCAAATTTTTAACATGTCATGCAAACATTACACGTCCTAATTAAAATTCCATATTATCTTGTAAACGTTCAAAGCATTTGAATATCAATGGAAACTCGTGTTCTTATTTAGATTATATATATGTTTAGAAACATTCAAATTTTAATGATATGTTTTTATAAATGGTAAAAGTGTATGTATTTTAATGAAAATATTGGACTGTTCAAACATTAACGAGTAATATTGGCTTTGGTTGAATTGTAAGTGGATGGAATATCAATATTGTAAAGAATATATAAATGGTAAAAGTACATTTTTTTACTGTAAATCTTGGATAGTTCACAAATTAACTAGTATTGGCTTTGGTTGGTATGTCTAAACAATGATGTTCTCTATTTTGTTCCTTCTTCTTCAATAACTATTTTCATTTTCTTTTAATCTTGTTATTATTTCATTTATTTTTTTTATCCACGTTTATATTTTATTACAATTTTTTTTGAAATAGGAAGCAACAATAATATCTTTTTTATTAACCAAACAATTTTTTGAATATTTTTTCCCCTAATATTTTTAGAATTGAACTCTTATACACACATTTTAATTCATACAAGTTCAATTTATGTACAACTTATACGGTTTCTCTCATATCTTCTTATCTTTCTTATGTTTCATCCCTTCTAAAAGAGCTTTAGCATAGAATTTGTATAATTTTAATTATCTTTTCCATGGACACTGAGATTTTTTCTATCATTTTTAAGTAAGATTGATCACCAAAACTATCTTAATCAGCGTAGTACATTAGAATATTATTGACCTATCTTTGTTCCTCCCATGCCTTCTATTAAATTTGATATGTGAGACCAATATCTAATCATTCCCTTAAATGGAGTTACCATGTTTTGACCTTTTAATGAGTCAAGGATATTAGAGCCATGTAGTATTACAAATTTTGTCCTAATTAAAAATTATAAAATCAATGTTAGAGATAATCTCAACTTAAAGTTTTGAATTCTATTAATTAGTGCAACTTTTACCCCTCTTCATCCCTTCATCCCATAACTTCATCCCATACCTTGAGAAAACCACAAAATATAAAAACCGGTACATTGTTTTGCAACATTATGATTATATATGGTAGAAAAAATACAATTATATATGGCAACTCTAATTTTACATATGCATAATTTTTTCTAAGGTTTATGGTTTTTTATATCATCATCTTGGTTATTGAACCATATTTTATTTATTATATAAATGGATGATTATTAATATGTTAATAATTCTTTTCAATGGATGTACATAATCTTACAGTTCAGTAACATGGACATTCACATTTATGATTCACATATTGGTGGAGGATAGGATGATGATTGATATTTTATTTCTTTAGCTATATCATGTGTAAGATCTACACAATATGAACAATGGTTAGCATTGAGTATTATGTATAGATAAAATTTTAAAAAACTAAACATAAAACCCACAATTTTTAAGTTTCGATTTCATTCATTATGCTTATTTTTCTTGTGCTTACTAAGAAGGATAATGTTATGTGGAATTATGAATTATGGATAAAACACATTCCCTAAATGTGGTGCTATGCATTTAGAACAATAGATCAAAGACTTTGTAAACACTTTCTCTAAGAGTAAATAAACAAACAAAAAGATAGAGGAACCTACTGGTTATCCAAGCGCTTCCTATTCTCCTTCTGTCGCTCTTGTTGTAGCTTCCAATCCAACTTAGATCGCCGAACTAGTTCCTGCAAGTATAAACACTAAACAACAAAGAGATTGCAATATACACATGTCTATTTATCTTAATCAGTTAAATCTATTAAACATGAAACATATATATAAGCTAAAAATCCATCATATGAAAAATAGAAACATAAATAGATACATATATGGGAAAATGAACAACAATATTTATTAATGGATAGAAGGGGGAGGTTACAACCAATGATCGATTTGATGTCACCAGCTCTAGAATTCATACCAGCCTCATTAGAATAAACATCTCACTAGCAACATATCATTCCTATCACTCTCTCAATTGAGAATCCAATAGTATTTATTTACCAAATTTCTTCCCTCCCTAGCACTAGGATCTGTGTTCAATTTGTAGGGAAACTGAAGGTAGTTTCCCAATCAATGACTTTCTAATAATAGGCAAGACATGTTCCCGATCTCAGAGGTGTCATATGGACACACGGATTCGAAGTTTGACACGTATGGACTCTTCTAGAAGGCACTGGCCATGTGGAGATTTTGGAATAATGGGAATTTTGCTCCCATTTGACCAATGCACTCTTAAATGTTGGGAAGTGCTTTGCATGGCACCCTTGAATGGGGGTAGCTGCATATGCAAAGAATTTAGTCCCTTGAGATGTTGCGTTGGTGAGCTCATAGGTGATATAAAATGTACTTCAAATGTTGGAAACCTTGCAATGGAAGTCATGGATAATTTGTTCTTATTCTTTGACTTAGGGCATGTATCAATTGAAATGATAGGGGATGATAGACCCTATTTCATTAGTCCTGGGGATGATGTCTAGTTTAACTAGGTCATTGGGAATGATGCCCAAATTGACCTATAACAGCTTCCCCCTAAAGCATGAAGTCAGAATAATAACAATATTTTTTGAATGAGATGCTTTACACTGTGATGGGTTGGAATTGATGAGGATTGGTGACCTGCATCAATCTTACAATACATTACATCATGATATATCCTCTTGATCATGAATTTCTGAGGGAGGCATTCCCATGCTTAACACATAAACTATCTAATAACATGTACCTAGTGTAGAAAGTTGTCTACATTGGAACGTTGCCCAATACATACATGCCTATAGATATAGGCCCATGTTCGGATGACGATATGTATGTAAGGTAACTGTGCATATGATGTATACAAAAATCCTAAAATTGCAGCCCGGAAGGCTCAAAATACATCTAGGGTCTTATTATCTCGTTCACTCGATCGTTCGGGTACAATTCTAGCCATGCGAATATATGATTTGTAGTCGAACATGGTAAGACATTGTTTGATTACCAGCCAATGATGTGAGCTGTTAAGAAACGTGAGAGAACTACCATTAATTTTAATGGTCCTCAAGGTACCGCAGTATATTTCGTATGGTGTGAATAGATGATTTGATGTCGAACGCCAAACAAAATCTTTCAGTCAAAAGTCTGGAAGCGATGATCTTTTTAATGTTGTAACAAGCCTCATGGTACTGGAAGATGATGTTTCTAAGTAAACTTCCTGGATGATGATTTGATGTCGACAGGAAGCCACTTTATTGTGAAACGAGAGTTACTGATTTTGGAGACAAAATGTGAGTTGATATAGAAATGTTCAGGGATGATTGTCATGAGAATGAAGGTTTATGAGTATTGCAGAAGGATGAGTATTCACTGGATGACTTCTCTTGAACATATCAGTGACATTGAGATAAGTTGGCAACATTGACCCAAAAAAAAATTGAAGGTATGATGAACCATAGGTATGAATGAACCATCAAGAAGATTACCCAACCCAAACAGTCATGATGATGGAGTGAATTTTCATGTTCAAGAGTGACATGTTGTTGTAAAAGTTATGTTCACTTTCCCAAATTTTCTCCGGTTATCTTTCGACCAATACTTCTTTATTGTTCAACAAGCTTGAGGAGGATAACATGTGCTTGATCTATAATTCAACCCTTCGGGTGAATAATTTATCACTATTTAATAATTTAACAAGTCTAGCGATGAATGAAACTCGATTCTTGTCATGATCGACAATCTCGTCGCTATTTTATGTTTTAACAAACTTAACTACAGTGACATCTCGGTCCTTTTTCCTATTTATAGAGTTTGAAAAAGAGGATGAAAGAAAAATCCATAAGTACTTTTTCATAAATTTGTCGCTCATATCCGAAAAAGTGTAAAATAATATCTGAGAGAATCTCTTAGCCAAGTTTGACTAAGGCATTCCTTTTTCGTAAATAATATATCTCAGTCCGAAAAAGGGTTAAACATATACTGAGAAGATATCAATTCATTTACTTTTATGAGATTGAAAGGACAAGTGCTCACATTATTTTCACATTATCGGAGTTTGAAAAGAGCTAAAAAAAGACTCCAAGTGTTCCTTTTCATTGTTATCGAAGCTTGAAAAAGAGATAAAAGTGCGCTTCAAGTCCTTTCTTCATTTTTATCTAAGCTTGAAAAATAAGGATAAAAGTATGCTTTGTGGTCAAATCATTCTTGAAATAAATATGCATGACTAATCTTCTCATCACTTGCAAACTTGTTCAGAACAACATCAAATGGATTAAAAATACATGTTTCATGATAAAAATAGAATAAAAACATAGTCACAACAATAAATATGAATTGCAAATAATCAAATGACTAATTAAAAGAGTTTTAATATTAATTTTTACCATTTGAAAGTTACCATTTTCATTTTGAAGCTCTGAACCTGTTTTTTCCCCCGAACTTCAGTCATTGATTGTGTTCGATTCTGCGAACGGTTTTCATCATCGTTTGATCTAGGTTGGTTCCAGAAAGCCTCTCTGTGTTTTAGTAGTCATTTAATTGAAAATTTTTAGGGATTTGGAACCCTTATGGTAAATTATTTTTCCAAATATGGAAACGCACCCTTCAGCATCGAAAAATGCACTGTGGAGCACCTAAAATGAAGCCTAGGTGCATATGCAATGCACTGTCTATTGATCAAAACTGCGTTGGGTGCAATTCACATTCTTGATTCTTGCATTGTACCCAAATTTTTGCCTAATTTTTTCATGAAAAGGAGTATAATGAGTCTTATGGTTATGTTTCTTAGATTCATCGGACTAGAATGATGATTACTTGGAGAGAAAGAGAGCATGAAGAACAAAATATGATTTCCCTAAATGATCCGAGTACAGTAAGAGCTCTAAGATATTGTGGGCTATTGTTACACCAATGTTTTGGTCATCTAACCTATTATCATTAGATGAACCCAAGTACACCATGTAAGACCAATTTTACCCTAAGTAAAATTGCTTTCACCATGTGAAATAACATTTGTCTATATTTCCTGGTCATATTTAACCCAAAACAACGAAATTAATTAAATAAATCATTATTTCTTTGATTATTTCCTAGGAATAAGCTATTTAAATCATTATTTAAATAATATTCCTAGTTAAATTTGACTAAATCATTTTTAAATAATTAAATAAACCATTATTTATTTAATTATATTCCCATCATTTCCCTAAAATAATATATAAATCATTTATTTATTTGTTATTTATAAATAAAGGAATTGACCCAAGTCAAAAATCCTTTTCCCTCCAACAAATATAATAAAATATTCCTAAAGCGTGATTCTAGAATTCAATTAATAATATTTTATTCATGCACCGAGTTTTAGAACACCCCAATATTTTGTTATAAATAGAAGGGTTTTCCTCATTCATTAGTCACCTCCATTGCATTAGATCACTCTAGATCTACTCTTGGTCACCATTTTCCATTTTTGTTTTATGAGCTCTCATTGAGTTCTATGTTTGTCTGGGTTTTCTACACCAATAAGAGAGAGGAATTTTAGATCTGAAATGCTGAGGACTTTCAAGAACCCATCCCATTGAGGAGAACTAGAAAACACCTTTATTGTTTTCCTCTCAGGTGCCCCCTTTTAACATAATACAAAAATTCTTTCAAATACATTGTTCTTATCTTGTCTATTGGATGCATGGAGCCATATTTTACTTTATCTGCTTAATGTCTTTTATGCTTAGAGCTAGATCTGTGCAGCATTATTTGGATCATCTAATTGCAGATTTAAAGATGTTTGGAAGCCATAATCAATGTTAGGGCTATTTTTTATGCGTAGCTAAAGTGATATGTTACGACAAAAGATTCATACTAACAATTGGCGACTCCACACGGGTTTTCTTTTGCGATCGTTGTCGTTTTATATATTCCTGCATATCCAGCTATTTCAGACCCTAGGGTTTCTCTCCAGTTTTCTGTTTTTCCTATTTTTATGGTTCCTTTCACCTCTAAAACCCTCAAACATTAAAATTTTTAACTTCTATGTGTTTCTGGCCCTATTGCACATGTGACAGACATCAGTCGCTGCTGAGACGACAATTTTTTCTAAAATCTTCCGCCAAATGTGCTGAAAGTGAAGGTCGCAATTTTTGGCCCAAAAAAATGTGTCCCGGAGCTTCAGGTCGTAGAAAACAGCCCAAAAACTGCGACCTGAGTGAGAAACAGGTCAAAAACTGCGACTTGGACTTTTTTCTGGAATTTTTTTGAAATTTTTCTGGGTTTTGTCTGAACCTTTGTCAAGGTTGTCTAACCTCCGTCTTCACCCGTTTAGACCTATTCTTGCTCCTTTTTACTCAACTAAGTGGGAATCTAGCCCCCTAGGGCTTCAGTACCCTCCACTTTTTGTGGGAGAGTTTTCTCTGTTTCAGAAGTCTGAATTTCCAAAGTTTCAACCTTTTTTCTTTCCGATATGATACCTCCTTTTCAGATCCCTATAGATCAACTCTTCTCCCTTTCAAAACACCTCATATATTTTTTTTTGGGTTCATTTTTGGGGCCGCCTCCTTGTCCCTTCTACCTTTAGCTGATCCCCTTCTTTCTAGCAACAACCTTGCCTTTGCCTCTTTGCTGTTATCTGCACCTCTTTTCAGCATATTTCTCCTTTAGATCCCCATCCCTCTCGACCTTAGATCTATTGGCCTTTTTTTAGCATGCTTTGATTATATTTTTCCCTCTTATAGACTAGTTTTGAGAGACTCGCCTTCTTGGGTTAGATTGATGCATTGTTAGCTGTTAATTTTCTGTTCTTTCAGTCTTATTTACTATAGATTTATTTTTCAGTTACGCAACACACTTTTTCTTTTACTCTCAAAACGTCTGGGTTTAAACAATTAAAATTAACACATGCCACACACTGACCCTAAGCGAATAACAACCTGGTTAACACCGCCTGGCAAAGACTTTAAAATCAATTGACACTGCACCTCTCTTCCCTTGTTTCGACATTGACCTCACTTGATCTTGCACCACCCTGCCTTTGTCGGTTTTTCTTCTTCCCATCATCATTGTGCCTCCAAGGCATTTATCCCGGAGACTTCTTAGCCTTCACCCTCAGTTTCCGGTTGGTTGACTTGCTCATTCCCGTCATCGTCGAGTTAGTCATCCCTCGAGTCCGCACTCTCACTCATCTTCTGATTCTTTGGTTTCTCCCCCTACTTCTGGTTCTCTCCCTGTTACCTTCACCATGTCTGGTCTAGGGCCTAATGCCAGTGGAAACCCCGGCCCTAATGCTAGGACTGTTACTAGAGGAACTTCCATAGGAACTACCTCGACTGCTCCCTTGCTCCCCTTCATGGCAGGCCTCAGTCTCCCCGATTTCAATCAGTTGATCAATGATCCTATCCGCCACGATGTTAGTTGGCCTGCTATGCCAACCAAGCTCCCCTCCGACATTCCCAAGTTTGAAGGCCTTGCTGGAGAAGATCCCTCCAACCATATCCGATCTTTCCACATGTGGTGTTCATCCCATTCCATTATTGATGATTCCATTTGTCTTAGATTGTTCCAACGCACACTTACAAGCGAAGCTTCTAAGTGGTATGTTGATTAGCCCACTTCCTCTCATACCACCTTTGCGACTCTTGCCAGGGCATTTTTATCTTACTTCCATCTTCCCCTTCGTTATGACACTGGTATCGAAATTTTGACTTCTTTCCATAAATCTTCTGCGACCCGCCTATTTGATCATGTCCAGGAATGGCAGAGAAGAAAGAGCCTATGTCAATCTCCTACCTTCAAAGACCGTGTCTACATGAACTGGTTCCTTAGATCTCTCTTGCCACCTATCGGGAAAGATGTCGCATCGCATTTTCCTCAAACCGAAGAAGCTGCCCTCCAAATGGCGTTAAAATATGACCTGATCTACGCTCAGAGGGGTTATGTTTATACTGTTATACCTGATCTCCCCAGACCCGGTAATGCCCATGCACCAGGGGCACCTCCTGCTGCCGACAATATCGTTGGAGCTACCTCCAATCCATCCGCTCAACCTCCCATGAGCTATGGTTTTCCTGGGGGAGGGGACACCACTTCCTGCACTCCTCCCCCTCCGGGTAGCATGCATCCAGGATCCAGCATGCCTCCTCTTTCTACCCAACCCCCTGTTTACCAAATTGTTACCCAATCTCATTATCATCCATATCCATAGCCTAGTGCTCCAACTCCTCCAGCATTAGCACCCCTGCCTCCCTTGTCTTCTCAACCCCCACAACAGCAGCCACCACCCCCTCAATGGAAGGTGTATGCACAACAGAGCGCGACCAATCCTTTCCCGCAGCAAAGCTTCGTGGCTACCCAACCACCTCACAGACCGGTAACCATTCAACCTCCTACATCTGGTACCTTTGATTACCAGCTCCTCATGATGAACTCTGACCAACCTATAACCACCAACCTTAACCTTCACACTCAGTCCCGTCCATACCCCCAACCTCCTGCTCCATCTGTCCCCGAGTTACCTTCTTTAGGTTCTACAGAGCCTCTTTCGACAACTTATGGTCCCTTGCATATCCCTCCGCCCAAAGATGAGGTTCATACCAAGATTCCTAAGGGACCATTACGCCGAAATGCTGCTTTTGACCGAGCTGCCCATTCATTTAGCATAGTAAATGAGTTAGCCCAATCTTCTATTGCCATTTCAACGCTGGAACTCCTCCAGTCGTGCCCCTCCCAAATAAAATATCTACTATCTGCCATGGGCGTTGTAGATCCAGCAGATGAACAATTGATTGTTTTCGATGCCCATCAGTCAGAGTCTCCTCCTCTTCCTGCTTCTGCAGATTTCCAAATCTCAGTGAAAATCCAAAACGCTAACATTTCTCAGTGCATCATTGATGAGGGGGCATCCACCTATGTGATGTCTGCTTCGGTTTGGAAACAACTTAGATCTCCTGAGTTGGCCCCTTCCACGATCACTCTTCGAGCGCGGGATGGCCATGCCTCCCAGCCCATTGGCCTTTTCCGTAATTGTCCCATCACTCTTGTGGGAAAGACTGTTTGCGTTGACGTTGAAGTCATCGATGCCCATCTTGATTATAACATTCTTTTGGGGTGTAGCTACACCTATGCCATGTCTGTTGTCCCGTCCGAGGTCAACCGCAAGATGTTTTTCCCTCACAATGGAACGATAGTCACCATCAACCAGTTGACGTATAATGAGCCAAAATCTCATACCTCACCTAAGTCAACCCTCTCTTTTGTAACAAATAAACAAACCGTTGATTCTTTGACCAGTGTTTCCCTCGGCGTCTACAAAGACTCCTCCTTGCTTGGAACCTTCCTTGGTCTTCCTCCTCCTCCTGTCTCTGATCCCAGCTTAGCGAATGTTTGCATGATGCAATCATCTCGGGCTGACCTTAAACAACCCGCTTCAGCTAGTCAGCAACCTCAACCTCACCTGCAGCAATCTGCTCCTAGCCCTTCGCCTCAGCTGCCCGAACTTCTTCTGCCTAGACCTTCCCATCCAGCTAGTACTCATGAGCCTCTTTACCCTCCTGGAATGGTTCCCCCAAGCCTTAGCCATTTAGGAGTCATCCCACCTAGCCACTACCCCTCTAGTCAAATACCTTTCCTTGCTCCCCCTCCCAGATTTTATTCGGTCCCTATCTTGGCCACCCTCTCCCTCCCTAACTTGACCTTGGGTATACCCGTCTGGTACCTTGACCCTCCAACCACTACCCCGCCTGGTCAACCCAAACCTTATCTTTCTTTGAACCTATTTCAACTGGTCCCCATGACTTCTCCCGCTGCAACAGTGCCTCAGCCACCTCAACAGGAACCACCTCTCGTTGCGACCGCTTCGGGTAAGACTGGCAAAGCTCATAGGGGGGCATCAACAGACAAGACTGCCCCGACAAACCCTGCCCCTCCTTGGCCTCCAAATCATACCATCCAGTGTGCTTTGTGTGATGTTGTCGGTCATGCCACCCATACCTGTCCTAAAATGCATCATCTCAGGCCCATGGTTAATGTCGTGTTCCCTGAGTCTGCGGTCTTGGAAGCCTTTTTTTCTTCCACGATCGTGGTCAAGAACCCCAAGACTCTTCACACTAACCACCCCTATGCTTTGTGTGATCTCCATGGCCATTACACCCACATTTTTCCCCGCCTCGAGGACTTCCGCACCTCTCTCGCCGCGATCCACCAATTCGCGGCCAAGTGCAACGAGTCCACCTCTCCCCTATTTATGTGTTTTGCTCTGGCAGAACTACCCGACATGATTGCTCCCATTTACATTCCCCCTCCTGATGTCAATATGACGGAGCCTTCGTCCACCATTTTCCACCTATCATCATCCATGAGACCCTCGGGGAACATTCCCTCTAAATCCTCCCCTGTTGTTTCGCTTGACCTTCCTTCAGCAATCACCTTGGGCTCAAGATTGGTAGATCCTTTATCTACTTACTTTTCTGTCACCCCTTGTGACGTTGCGCATGTGAACCCCTCTTCTCATGATGATGAGTCAGATAGCCTCGCCACGTCAGGTGGTCTTTCTTCCAAAATTCACCCCGTCTTCTATCCCGATGACGAAATTATGGAAGGAATCATCTCCCCTGACTTTCTTTATTCCCCCTTACATCGAAACCATGCGTTCGAACCACATACACCTTGTGACCATTACATTGCAACACAATGTTTAGGTAAGGGAGCACCCATATTTGAGAGACCCAGAGAAGTAATTCTCCACAACTCTCCTAGTGTTTCTGGTCATGTTGAATCTAATAGCATTATTCTTCCACATTTAGAAGAATATTTAGAGTCCCATACCACTTCAAATCATTCTCGGGATGATACCCCTGATTGTTCCATAATTTTACATCCGCAACCCAGTCTCTTAGACATTGTTGTTGACCAAACTATGTGTTTTCTAGGAGAACATCAGTTCATTATCTCCAAATCCTCTCTTTGGGATAGTGACACCTGGTATGCCAACCCAGAAACTTAAATTCCATTAGATTTATATATGCAGTACTAAAAGAGATTGGTAATCCTCCATTTCCTTTCTCACACTGCATAACCATAACGAAAACAAATGGCGCACCACATCATTAAAATGTGTTTAGATTCCCCTTTATACATTTTGGCATGACCACAACATGCTTGGGGGCACCTATGCCCCTCAACCATAACCCTCCTCCAAATCGAATTTCCTCACTTACAACACTCGTACTTGGGGCACCACTTTGCCTCCTTACTTGTCCTTGTTCGTGTTGATTTTTGTCATGAGATACCCTATTGTACTCATGTTTTTATGGTCCCCCATTGGACCTTTACTATGTGGCAGCACCATCGAGTCGCCATTGTTTAGAGCATCCGAGTTGAGTCATCATCGCATTCATGGAGTCTATCTCGAGTCCCTTAGTGTCCCGCTATAGTACTCCATCCTTCATTGCTCGATCCCTCTCTCGTGTTGCACATTATGGCCTTCAGTACCATTGTCCCCTATCCCTCATGATATTGTGTCAGTTGCTGCCAAGCCATTCATGCCCTTTATGCTCTAACAAGGGAAGTCGTCCATCCGCTAGTCAGTATCCCTCATTTCATTATCATCATTAGTGTCTGTCTGTTCGTCGCTCTACTATTTTCTCTCGTGCCTTAATTGGGGTTCCCATATTTTCCCAGCTATGGCGGACCTACTTTTGTCGACATCATCTCATTTACTCCAGAAGCCAGGTCTAGGGGGCAGTGTACCTTGGTTCGAGCTCTTTTCAGCATGATCGTGATCTATGCACTTGATGGTCTAGTGATGCAGCAGCAGCTATTGGTGATTCTCGGGCATGTGTGAGATGTCTCAACACTCATGAGGCGGTGGCCCTGCAGGTAGCCCCCCACATGCCCAAGATGACTTCTTCATTTCAGCCCTTGATGCAGCTCCTCTCATTTGATAATATTGACCTCCGCCGTTTGCAGCACCTCTTCGATTTGCATGTATCAGTCAGATTTTGTGAGCCCTTCCCCATGTGTAGCGGGCATTTGGGTGTATTTGTATCTCATGTACTCAAATATTATTGTATAAGTCCTGACGGTTATTCCAGGCATCACATGTATGTGGGATTCATCATTTTATTTATCTGTCTCATGTTTAGGCTAGCACATGCTTCATTATTGTGTTCTGTGGTTTTCCGGGTGCCTTATTCTTTGTACTATTGTCTCGGTGGGCATAAGTATGCCTCCCCCGCCTCCTTTAACATAGGTACCACTTCATCAACTAGAGACTTGTTGCACCTGTAAGTCTCGTCTCCTCAGGGTCTAGTTCTTTAGCACATTAGACTACCTTACATTTCTCTCTCTTACTCACCTCTTGATATCTAGTGATTGAGTTCTTACAACGTACTTCGGTCATACGATTTTCTCCTAACACTCGTACATTGGGGGGCAATTTGTTACACCAATTTTTTGGTCATCTAACCTATTATCATTAGATGAACCCAAGTACACCATGTAAGACCAATTTTACCCTAAGTAAAATTGCTTTCACCATGTGAAATAACATTTGTATATATTTCTTGGTCATATTTAACCCAAAAAAAGGAAATTAATTAAATAAATCATTATTTATTTGATTATTTCCTAGGAATAAGTTATTTAAATCATTATTTAAATAATATTCCTAGTTAAATTTGACTAAATCATTTTTAAATAATTCAATAAACCATTATTTATTTAATTATATGCCCATCATTTCCCTAAAATAATAAAGAAATCATTTATTTATTTGTTATTTATAAATAAAGGAATTGACCCAAGTCAAAAATCCTTTTCCCTCCAACAAATATAATAAAATATTCCTGAAGGGTGATTCTAGAATTCAATTAATAATATTTTATTCATGCACCGAGTTCTAGAACACTCCAATATTTTGTTATAAATAGAAGGGTTTTTCTCATTCATTAGTCACCTCCATTGCATTAGATCACTCTAGATCTACTCTTGGTCACCATTTTCCATTTTTGTTTTATGAGCTCCCATTGAGTTCTATGTTTGTCTGGGTTTTCTACACCGATAAGAGAGAGGAATTTTAGATCTGAAACGCTGAGGACTTTCAAGAACCCATCCCATTGAGGAGAACCGGAAAACACCTTTCTTGTTTTCCTCTCAGGTGCCCCCTTTTAACATAATACAAAAATTCTTTCAAATACATTGTTCTTGTCTTGTCTATTGGATGCATGGAGCCATATTTTACTTTATCTTCTTAATGTCTTTTATGCTTAGATCTGGATTTGTGCAGCATTATTTGGATCATCTAATTGTAGATTTAAAGATGTTTGGCAGCCATAATCAATGTTAGGGCTATTTTTTATGCATAGCTAAAGTGATCTTTTACGACAAAAGATTCATACTAACTACTATTAAAGTACTTCCGCTTATCAGGTATGAGGCAAAAAATAGAAATTTTGGAGCTCCTTGTTCATGCATGGGATCTGGCAATTAAGGAATTTCACATTAGGAACAAAGTGGTTCCTATTATAGTGGAGGATATATATTTTTTGACAGGCTTGTGGAGGAGAGGCTTACCCATTTCTCTCTCAGGGTTTGCTCTCAGAGGAGAGATGGTGAGAGACTATGTTTTGCAATATTTCTATCCAGGGGAAAAGCCATGTAAGGATGGGAAAGTGAACATCTATTACATTCGTGATTTTCCTTTGAGAACCATTCTATTCATGATTTCAAATATTTCTGGTATTATTACACTACATGTACTGAATAGATCTTATATGCATTATGCGTTAGATTGCAGGGAACCAACATTGTTCAACTAGTCTAAAGTTGTGCTTTATCAAATAAAAGAACAAATTAACAAGGTAAAGGGAGTAAGGAATAAGAACTTCAGTTATGGTTCGATCCTCATTTATTTTTCCTTAGAGAGGATTCCACTGATGTGGCCTCAAGATGTGTCACTGGGTGTTTCTAACCCTAGAGATTCGAGGATGCAGAGATGGGTAGAACTGATGGCTAGAAATGCAGGCCAATCATCCATCATGTCCACGAATACATTCTTTGCCTGGTTCATGTGACATGTTATCGCCATCAATGATTATGCATACGGAGGTGTTGATTTCCGAGGAGATCCAGACTTAGCTTTACTAGAAGGTGCTCAGTGGGGTGCAATTGGTAAGAATGTTTTGACCATGTTTTTTTATTTTCCTAAGGTTTATACATGTTTTTGTATTTTTATGTTTTCCCAAGACTAAACTAAAGTTTTAATGTAATGCAGATGTTGGTCGAGTTCAACCAGTAGAGGAACCAGAGCATGGAGCGGATGAGCCAGCAAAGAGGGTTGTCGAAAGAGTAGTCCTTCAGGATTTAGATATGGTTGAGACTCTTACTGAGCTTCGAAAGCACATAAATGGGTTGACCTTTGGGATTCCATATTTCCATATCGAAGAGTTACCCATGCAACTGCAACGCCATACTATTTGCGCCCCTAACCGTTGGATGCGGTTACTGCGTAGGATAGCTAGATCGATAGCATGCTACCATGAGCATCACTAGTTTACTTTTGACATGTTGCATAAATTTTGAGGTCAGATGACCAATGTGTCTTGGGCACAATTTTTTGCAAAAACCTATGACCATCTATCTATTTTATTTCAGTGTTTTCCTATGTCTATTATGTAATCCTATTCAATTATGTGAATGTGTCTTTACATGTGTTTCATATGTCTATTTATAACATGATTAGCTAAAGAATCAGTCAATGTGTTCAAGTTTCTGGAAATGTGTTGATATTGAATAAAATCAAAGTGTCTTTCCAAAATTTTAACTCTTAGGAACAAACGATACAGTGTTGGATTTCTAACAGTATAAACACTAGTAAGTTGTAATACTGCAAGTTGTGAGTCTAACCTTATGATGATGTGGTTAATACCAAATGAAATGGAATCAGAAATAAGTTCGATCAACGCATTATACTCAACAATATTGTTTTTTGATCTACTGATACAAATCCCTTGAAAACTCACTAACTCGCCATTCAGAGCAAAAATTTCCCACACTATAGAGGATAGATTCTGTGTACTACGACTAGCACCATCAGCATATCCAACAAATGGTTCCAAATATTCATACATCTACGATGAAATGTAAATTAGATTACTAACGTCAATAAAAATCTATAAAAAAAAACTAATACAATAAATGCAAATCAACAGGATATATATATAATATAATACAAAAAATTACTACGCTCATGATTAACCATAGTAACGTTTCAAATACAACCCATTTCAGGGTTGCACCAATGGAATTCCATCGTAATCTACCAACTCATAGGCACCCTTAGCAAGAAATATTTTGACAATATAGGAGCCATGCCATAATGGCTCAAATTTACCTGTACCTATTACATCAGCTTCTTGATCATAAATAAGGACTAAGTCTCCCTCTGAGAAAATGTGAGGTTGGACATTTTTGTCGTATTTCGCCTTTATACGTCTCATATGCACTTCATTGGACAATTGGGCTTCACGACGCGTTTCATAAAGATGGATGAGGTTAAAAAGACATGCTTCTTCATCTGAGGTGTCAGGTAACAAGTCGATTGTGAGTTTCAACGACGGTATTTCACTTTAGATTTGTAACATAGCTTCTAGACAATACACCAATTGAAAGGGGGTAAATCCAAATGTGTTTCTCACCGAGGTTCGGTACGCCCACAAGTTCAAGTATAGGATCAAATTATAGTTTCATTTATGAACTCTTATCAATCGTTGAAGCATATGTTTAATAATCTTGTTGATAGCCTCAACTTGTCCATTTGATTGTGGATAAGGAGTAGAATTATCATGTGACAATCCTAACTTGGAAGTCAATTCAGTCATCATATGGTTGCGAAAAATCTTCCCATGATCTGTGACTATAGCTTGTGGGACCCCAAACCATGCAATGACATGATTAAAGAAAAACAATGCAGTTGTTTGTCCTATGTTTTTTAATGTAGGCATTGCTTCGTCCCACTTGGTAAAGTAGTCTACTGCGACAATAATATAACCATGCCCCCCATATGAACGAGGGTTATAGGTCATGAAGTCAATGCCCCATTTCGAAAATGGTCCCATAGAGACAACAGAATGCATTGGAGGTGACAGTTTGCAGATTTTATGATCAAATATCTAGCACACATGACAAATTCTGACCGTGAGGATGTAGTCACAAAATATCGTAGGCCAAAAGTAATCGACGCAGAGTATCTTCTACATGGTAGCGTATCCAGACAAATTTCCACCACAAACCCCAGCATGACAATCATTTAAAACATTTTCGACCTCCTCATGAGTGAGGCACCTTATTAAAATTGTATCGTCACCACGACGATAAATTGTGTCGCCAATGATCGAATAATATTTTTCTGGTCAGAGCGAGAGGTATCAGGCTGAAAAGTATGGGTCTGGAGATAAATGATAAAATATCCACACCAAGGATCAGATGATCTGATCAGAAACAGAGACTCGTCAGGAATAAATGGTTCCGACATAGTAGCATTACTATCAGAGGGAAGGTCATAGAGAAGCACAACAAAAAATAAAGACTTCTTTGACTTGGATTTGATGGATTCCAAATCAAATTCCTACAAAATGACAATCAATTTTGAATACTTTCCCCCTAGAAATTGACATGATACGATATAATTTATGTGGTTGCAATCTAAAATAACAATGGTCTTCCAAACAAGATATAGTGGTAAGATCTTTGGACAGCTTGAACAACTGTCAAGGCAAGATTTTCTACATAAGAATACTTTAATTTTGTATCATTGAGATTATGACTCAAATAATAGATTGGGTTTTCTATCCCAATTTTTTCTTGGACCAATACGATAGCAATGGTCGTATCAACTGCGGAAATATATAAGAAATAATCACTCTGATAATTGGGGGGATACATTAATGATGCCCAGACAAGTGTATCCTTGACAACATCAAAAGAAGCTTGCGCAACTTTGTCCCAATGGAAGGGAAAACCATTTTTCAAGAGCTGAGTAAATCATTTAGCCATTTCGGCATACTTTGGTATGAACCTCCTTAGGAAGTTAGCCTTTCCTTGAAGTTTTTGTATCTGAAGAAAATTTGATGGTGCAGGAAAATCAAGAATGGCCTGGACCTTCAATCGGTCTATTCGAATTCCTTCTTTTCAGACTACGAATCCAATAAAATGGCTAGAACCAACACAAAATACACATTTATGTGGATTGAGGCATATCTTGTAGTGTCGTCAGGGTAAAAAGATAGCTCTCAAATGCATCGGGTGATCACTCTGATTCTGTGAATGTGTGGGTAAATCATCTAGAAAGGATTGAACTATGTGCTTGATGTCATTGAAATCATAATCCATTTCTCTCTTAAAAGTTGCCCTAATGTTCTTTAAGCCAAATGGGAGTTTCTGGTAGGTGAATGTGCCCCAGGGTTAGATGAACGTTATCTTATGTTGATCCTCTAAGCAGATATTGATTTGATTGTAGCCGAAAAATCCATCCATGAATGAAAAGATTTCGCATCGAGAAAAATCGTCAATAATCTAGTCGATAAAGGGAGTAGGATAGTTGTCCTTTGGACAAGCAATATTTACATCCCGATAATTGACGCACTCTCTGATGGTTCCTTGCTTTCTCATAATAGGAAAAATGTTGGAAACCCACTCAGTTAGCAGAACAGGGTAAATGGAACCAGCACGCAAAAGTTTTTCAACTTCTGCTTTAATGGTAGCGACCTTCTTTAGATGAACATGATGAAGGCATTGATGCACTGGATTGACATTAGGGTACATATTAATAGTATGTTCATTGATACTAGTGTCAATACCTGGAATTTCCTCGTAAGACTAGGAAAAGATATCTCGGAATTCATGAAAGAAAGAGTGATATGTTTCGAGTTCTGATGGATAACAAGACATGCCGACTTGAATATTCTCTACCACGCCAGGTTTGGTCGAAATATCGATAGAAATTTTTTCTTCAATATTTGACAAATTTCTCTCGGAATCGATTGCATTAATAGGAAAATAATTCGAAAAGAAATTTTTGATTGATGGGTGATATAGTTCACTAAGATTATCTTCTTCATAATCAAGAAGATGGGAATCATAATTATAATCTTACCATGGTTCTCCTTCTGACATCATGGTTTCCAAAATATTCTCATCTGTCAAGAAATTTGAGGAAAAAGGATCACATGGAGTACCAAAATCTAATGAACGATCAACCCAAACGACTGGCGACGATGATTTTGGATTTGCCACCCAAGCCGGATAGATTGGTTGCTATGTCATCTTGATAGGGCTGGGTGGAAAAAAATCATCCAACGTAACAATTTCAGAATCACCTGTACTCTTCCTTAAGCCAGACGGAGTGGAAGAGATCATGTAGTAGGTCTTTGTACTTCCAATCTCTACCAACGTCACAGGCCGTGGTAATGCAAAGGTTCCCATAAGTGTGGAACCCTTTAAGAGTCCTACACCAATGTTTTGAAGTGCAAGTTGGGATGTGTGAACTAACAAATACTTCTAGTTACTGGGAACTGGAGGCAAAGAAGGATAGCTGATTGATGACTGTGATAGAAACTTTATGTGGAAAGGTAATCATTCTAAAATATGTAGAAACAATCGCAGTAATAACATATACCCATGGCCTTCCAAATTGTAGTCAAGGGGTCCATCAACGACCTCAACTTCAACATTCACTGATTTTCCCCCTAGTTCAACATGTAGGTTATTGATTATACCTCAAGGCTTATATGTACGTCCATCGATATCTTTCAATGTCATTGATGATTGAGACAAGCGCAATGAGCCAAGTGATTTACAACAGTTTAGAGACATAATGCACATAGATTCTACCTCATCAATAATATTACGATGAACAAGGTGATTGAGAACATTTACTTGTATGGAGAATGTCAATTCTACTGGTAATTGCAGCACATAACCCATATGGTTAAAGAATAAGAGATTAGAATCAATGGGATCAATTTCACCAATTGTTGACAACAAGGCCTGTTTCTGGGAGGGACAATTTTGTAACACCTAAAGCACTGACATAGCTAAAGGGTATTGAGTCGAATCTTCAAATATATTATAATTCTGCGCAGCTTGAGCTCGAGGGTTATATGTTGATTTATCAACAACTCCCTTTGGTGGCTTTATTGTCAATTCAAGAATAGCAAGAGGCGATACTGATTTTGTAGATGGATTCATGGTCGAGGTAGTAGGTTGATCAGTAGCTTGACTACCATAATATTTATTACGTGTTGATACAAAAACATCATTCGATGGCTTTGTGATGGAAAAGCATAAGAACTTACGAACTAGAAGTTGGATCCGTAGCAATTAGATTTGTGTCCAGATTCAGAAATGGATCTATGAACACAGCTGACGCATGTGAAGTTTTAACCATTTTTTAGATTTCATCGCGGTGAGGAAAATCCCGAACAAAGTGTTCCTCATTACAGATTATGCATGGATAACGAGGTTTCCGATTTCCAGACGATTGATCAGATGATCTTTCTTGCGGGGTATAAGTTTGATTTTTATTATATTTCCCCTTTTTCTTACTTCCAGGTTGCTTTTCACTTTTTCCTTTGTCAAATGACACGACATTGATTTCTGAAGAAGCTGTAGGATTAGATGAAATAGTGTCATGTGTGCTTGCAGTACCAATCATACCGTCTCTCGCATGAGAGTACTTTGATGAAGGAGGAATAATAAAATTAGATCATGGCGCATTGGGAATTTTCTCATAGAGCATGCGAGACTGAGTATAAATAAAGTCTAAATATTGGGCACGAGCAATGTCTTTATCTTCAGTGATGACGCCACCCCTAGAAACATCCTCAGTTATAGATGGTAATAGGGACTTAACGAACCACTCAACAAGAAGTTGAGTGGAGAAAATATATTAACCATTCTACGACGACGACATCACTCATGAATATGATCAGAAATGTGAGTAGCATTAATCTGTTTAAAAGTATTCAAGAGTTTCGTTCTAGTTTCATATCATATGGGTAACTGGAAGTGATTCAAAAAGACAGTAGCTAGGGTAGTGAAATTATCAAAAGAAGCTCTAGGTAACTCAATGTACCATTCTGCAGCCAGACCAGTGAGCATACGCTAGAAAAGACATAGTCGAACATAATCATCATTCAGGGAGTTTGATGAACACCACAAATGATAAGTCATAGCATGAGTCGACGAGTCTTCCCCAGGGTTTCCATTGAACATAGGAATATCTGAGGGTAATTTATGAGGTATTACTGGCCACTAAGGAGAAAATTTGATTAGATCATTGGTGAGTCGGTTTAAATTCGGTAACTCTAAAGTTGCAACAAAGGGAAACTGTCGATTGATGTCGGGTTGAGCATAGCCAGGGTATGATGGAATTGCTTGGGTAACAGGCCTTTGAGCACCAGCATAAGGAATATGTTGTTGGTAACCTAGATAGGGGTTGTTGTGATAGGACAACGCTTGAGGATTTTTTTGACCAAAACCTGGGTACGATACTTGTTGAAATGAAGATTGTGGAATTTGCGCCTATGGCTGCCAAAGGGTCTGTCCACCAATTTTATAACCCAAATTTGGATAAATTGGATTCAGTTGAGAATAGGTATAACCTAGTTGTGGCTACGACATCCCATAATATGGTAATCCAACTTGTGAATAAAAAATTTTGGGTACAGGTGGTTGTTGTAAACCAGCGGAAGGAGTTGGAGTCTTAGGGCCCAATACTTGAGGGTATTGGGTTGAAGGACCCACTTGAAACGGTTGAGGAACAACAGTTTGAGCTTGTAAAAAGGGTAAAGATGTATTAACAAGTGGATTTGATGTGGGTGCAACAGGTTGAACTGGTTGATACGAGTGTACAACTGTTTGTGGTTAGATAGGCAGAGTGGGTTGTCATTGACAAAAATTCATTTCGACATTAGGATGACCAAAAAACAATGGAGTACTTTCAAAATGGGTGACTATAGGTTACCCCCCAGTATGAGGAGTATAACAAGATGGAAAATATTGTTCTCCAAATGCAGGGAGTCTAGTTGAGATTGAACTGGATGGAATAGACTCAGATGAACCAGCTTGATATTGCCCTGATGATGGATATAAAAGATCAAGTCGTTCATTACCCACTATATATTTACCAATTATAATACCAGAAGATGACATTGGTGAAGTTGATGGGTTTGAAGACGCACCAGAGAAAATTCTAGATAAATATTTATAACCATAGGGCCACCATGTAAATATGACTCTGGTGAAGTTGTTAACATCTATGGGGTAGCAAGAACATGTGCCGACTCAATTGGAATAGATGTTCCAGCCAAAGATGTTGGTTCAAGCATGTTTACTTGACCAAATGTATACCCTATTGGATCAACAAGAACTTGAATAGGCACAAGATCAACAAAATCAGAGGATGGTGATTGTGGAAAAGACTCATACAAGTAATATCCACCCCAAAATGAGTTGGATGTAAAGGTTTTTCATCTTGTGGGATTTATTCAATCGAAATTTAACTAGGTGTAAGGATTTTGTAGTCAGACCCAAAGTATATTTCAGGAGGTTAAATATGCGATATGGGAGATTCAATGGCTACAATAGATTGTGGGGTGACAAACATAGGAAAAAATTTCGGTCGTTCAACTTTGGGATGCAGATGTTCTGGCAAAGAAGAGACGGGATCTCGATCAACTTCCAGTTGAAAAATATTGGGTTTGGGAGGTATGGTATTACTAATTGGATGGATCATGACAATAGGTAGTTGTCAAGACTCCATCTCGATAACAGTAGATGAACCAAGATTTGGAGAAACAACTTGTTTCGACTCTGGTATATGTGAAGATGATGCTTCACCAGAGGTACTGATGGTACTGGTTTCGGTAGAGTGATGACGCCTTCACTGACTAGAAGTGACTTCCGGTGGTAAAGGTGTTTTCAATGAAAGTCTACGCGAACGAAAGGAAAAGGGATTTTTTTCTTCCACAATGACTTATTTATTTTATGACCAAAAAAAAAAAAAAGGTAATTCTAGGCAAAAGTTTTACCAAGAAACTATGAACTGCAAAGTACCTCCTCGTGAACCAAGAAGTATGGGCAGGAAATCTCCCTGAATGTTCTATTTGGTGTAGTAAAATTTACAAGGCGACTGACTCAGTTCACTATGGATGGATAGCAACCTGAAGTTTTCCTCCTAAATATACCCGAACGTATGTGGAGGCCCAAGTTCATATTAACGTTGTCTAATGCTAAACTGCATGGTGAGAGCACCCCTTTATACTTTTCATACTATAACACCGCCCGATTTACCTAAAGGTACATGGAAGAGCTACGATATACTTACGTACGTGCAGTGAGGTATCACACTCGGAATTTATCGCAGACAATTAACGAAAACCACTATGTTTTACGACTCCAGAACATGTCTCTAGCCTAGACCTTATACATGTTATTGTTATGGTTCCAATGCTTTTTTAGGTAAATTGATGTAAATTTTAATTTGATCTTGTTTATCAATTTTCCTTTCAAGGTTCACCGCGCTAATGTGATGGAAATTCCTAAAATGATATGTAAAGTTTTTAATTTTAGCTTCTTCAATGAAAATCCTAGCTACTAAAGGGAAAGAGAAATCAGTTTTGAGAGAAAACAACAAAGAGCACAAAATAATATGCAGCTTTCCTAATTTGTTCCTATGCAAAACACACAACTCACTATATGAAAATGTAGGTTTTTCTTTTCAGTCCCCTTAATGTGAATGAAAAAAAAGAAACTATATGCATAAAATAAAAAAAACAAATGCTTTCTTCTTTGAGAAATGATGAATTTAACAACAATTTCTCTTTTAGGAAAAAAGAAGTTCATAGAATTACAATTTTTCCTATAGGAAACGAAGAATTTAATGAAAATTTCCTTTACGAAAAAAAATGGATCTAATGTAGAAATAAAATACTTTGAATTTGATTTTTCAATAATAAAGAAAAACACTTAAAGAGACATTGAACAAACTTACATTTCAAAGGACGAAGAATCAGGAAAATTCACTGGTCTCTAAGAGGTATCATACAATTGAAAACACAGCAAAAAAAGGCTGAGTATGATTTCAATTTCAAATTCAAAGGGAATTTGGTTGGCTTAGGGGGGAACTCAGTCTCTAAGGGGAGATAGTGTGTTGCAAAGCACCCTTGAGTGGGAGACAGTGCTATGCCAAGCACTGTGTCTTGACCAACAGTGTGTTGGGCGCAGCAGAGATTCAAAAATCAAGCTACATAACACACTTCTAATACAATTTTTTGATTCAAAAGTCTAATAATTGACAGTAGATGCTACTGGGTGGATAAGCAGAGGCAAAAACACTAGGATGAAGGGAAAACTCACCAGCAGAGTTTCCAATTTGTTATGTGGAATTATGAATTACGGATAAAACCCATTACCTAAATGTGGTGCTATGCATTTAGAACAACGGATAAAAAACTTTGTAGACACTTTCTCTAAGAGTAAATAAACATACAAAAAGATAGAGGAACCTACTTGTGATCAAAGCACTTTCTATTCTCCTTTCGTCGCTCTTGCTATAGCTTCTAATCCAACTTAGATCGTCAGACTATTTCCTACAAGTATAAACACTAAAAATAAAAGAGATTGCAATATACATATGTCTATTTATGTTAATTAGTTAAATCGATTAAACATGAAACATATATATCAGCTAAGAATCCATCATATGAGAAATAGAAACATAAACAAATACATATATGGGAAAATGAACGGTAATATTTATTAATGGATAGAAGGGGGAAGTTACAACCAATGACCGATTTGATGTCACCAACTCCAGCATTCATCCTAGCCTCATCACAATCAACATCTCATTAGCGGCATATCATTCCTATCACTCCCTCAATTGAGAATCCAACAACATTTATTTACCAAATTTCTTCCCTCACTAGCACTAGGATCTGTGCTCAATTTATAGGGAAACTAAAAGTAGTTTTCCAATCAATGACTTTCTAATAATAGGCAAGACATCTTCCCAAGCTTTGAGGTGTTAGATGGGCACATGGATTTGAAGTTTGACACATATGGACTCTTATAGAAGGCACTGGCCATGTGTAGATTCCAGAATAATGAGAATTTTGCTCCCATTTGACAAACACACTCTTGAATGTCGGGAAGTGCTTTGCAGAGAACCCTTGAATGGGGGTAGCTTCATATGCAAAGTAATTATTCCCTTGAGAGGTTGCGTTGGTGAGCTCATAGTTGATATAACATGTACTTCAAATCTTGGAAACCTTGCAATGGAAGTCATGTATAATTTGTTCTTGTTCTTTGACTTTGGGCATGTAGCAACTGAAATGATAGGGGATGATAGATCCTATTTCATTGGTCCTGGGGATGATGTCCAGTTTAACCAGGTAATTGGGAATGATGCCCAAATTGACCTATAATAGATAATATGGCTTGGTGTTGTGTTTTTGTTGGAGCACATTAATTATATGACCATGGTACTTTTCCTTGTATAATATTTGTTTTAATATGATGTTGATGGTGATGGTGTTGGCACATCTTTTAAGAAATTGTTCATCTATTTATGTCAACTGGTGTGTCTATTTTGGAATAAGGATTTTAGAATTTTAACTAATTCTTAATAATTAATAGGAGAATATCAGGGATTTAACCTTACTGATATTCACAAAATAATCACACAATATTTTTAGTAGTAGTAGTAGTGGAGAGAGGATTGACATTTCTTTCAAAAGTGGTGATGCTCTCTCTCTCTCTCTCTCTCTCTCTCTCTATGTATATATATTGAGTGACAAATGAATTATGGTATTTTGGAAATGAGAAGGAGAATATGGCTTGGGGTTTTGGTTGGAGCACCTTTATTATGTGACCATGTTACTTTTCCTATATAATATTTGTTTTATTATGATCTTGACAGTGACGGTCTTGTCACCTTTTTTAAGCAATTGTTCATCTAGTTATGTCAACAATTGTGTCTATTTTGGAATACGTATTTTATAATTTTAATTTAATCCTCAATAATTAATAGACTAATAATATACTAATAGTAGGGATTTAGCCTTATTGATATTCACAAAATATTTTTAGTAGTAATCATGGAGAGATGGACAAGATTTATTTCAAAAGTGGTGATGATATATATATATATATATATATATATATATATATATATATATATATATATATATATATATATATAGAGAGAGAGAGAGAGAGAGAGAGAGAGAGAGAGAGTGCCAAATGAATTATGGAAGTTTGGAAATATGGTATTGATAAGACATGATATTGGTCCATGGTATTGTAGAAAAGCTTAATTACAAGTTAAGAATATCCATGATAATGTTTGGGTGAATATATAGGAATAAGAATTTGGTTACATGTTTTTTGTTTAAATATAAATTTATTTATTCTCATAATTAATAAAATAATAATAATAACTTAAAATGAGGTGATAATTTAGCTAATTTTTATGATTGGTTTAATGTTTAGTAATGCTAGATATTTTATGAGGTAAATTTCTTAGTGCCTATTATAAATTGAGGTAAATTTCTTAGTACCTATCATAAATTTATTCATATATACATTTATTAGTCACTCAATTTATACCGTTGGGTTAGTAAATTGGATGAATGATATTTCTAATTTTAACTTCAAAAATTGACTTTATAATCTTATAATGATTATAATGAAAATATTAAAATCTGGTTATAATTATTTGTAGCAAGATTATATGTTATTCTTGACATACACAGTAACACATCATACATTGTCATTTTTAACACTCATATTTTTTGTAGATAAAAGTGCTTTCGGATTAATCACAATGTTAGGATTAGGTCGGTGTTTTGAAACAACTAATGTGGTTCATCCTCAGGACAAGGTGGAGAGACTAATCGATCTCAATGAATAAATAGAGGAGATGCATCATTTCCCAGAAATAGCCATTGAGAACTAGCTATTAAGAACTAGCTGTTAGAAAGTTAGTTAGTTAGTTAGTTAGTTAAAATAAATTAATTAATTAATTAAAATTGTATTAATTAAATAAATAAAATTTATTAAAAATGGTTTTTAAATTATTATGTAATTACAATACGAGCAATGCCATCTCCTACTTGATCTCCTACTTGAAGTACGGTGCGAAGATTACCAACTCCTACTACGTCGTTATATTGTTTGATCTCAAGGTATTAAAGCCTTTAAAAAGGAATATAAAGGTTTGAGTGGAAAAAAAACTCGGGTGGATCTTATTTCCAAGGTCCATCTCCCATTTATCCAAGGGACAATAGACAAAATTTCCCATGTCCTTAGGAGAAATAATATCTCTACTTCTTTCAAATCTGCACTATTAGAAATTCTCTTGAGTATGTTAAAGACCCTATCAACCCTAAGGACAGGAAAGGGGTTTACATGATTCCTTGTTCTTGTGGAACTCCCTATATAGGAGAAACAGGTCGATCTATTAGGTAGAGAATCCAGGAGCATGTTGTGGATATTAGACATAATCGGTCCCATACCTCAGCTCTTGCTGAACATGTGGAAAAATCCTGCCACCATGTTTGTATTGAAGACTCTGAAGCTGTTGTGAGGGTAGATCACTTCCACCATAGGAAATTAAGGGAGGCAATCGAAATTTAACGACATGCTAAGAATCTGAACCGTGATGATGGTTGGAAATTAAGTAAGAGTTGGACCCCAGCCCTTGCCAGGTAGTTTTTGTTTAAAAATTTTTACTTTACTTTTATTTTTAACTAATTTATTGATTTATTTTTATTTTTATCTAAAATTTTTAATTAATTAATTAATTACTTTTGTTTTATTTATTTATTTATTAAATATTTCCCTTTCCTAGTATCTTCTTAGGTATCCTTGTTTACTTATTATTTTTATTTAGTTATATATTATTTAATTAATTTATTGATGTATTAATGTATTTTATATAAATAAATAAATAAATAAATAATTTTATTTTATTTATTAAATTTAAATATGTTTTACCCCCTATTTCTTATTATATTTATTTTAATAACATAATAATTTATAAACCCTTTTTTAATAAAAATTATAATTTATGAATAATTTTTCCCTCCTTAGTTCCTTCTTAGGTAACTCTGTTTATTTATTATTTATTATTTATTATTTACAGTTATATATTATTTAATTAACTTATTGGTTTATTTTATTTTTCTCTAATTAATTAATTAATTTTATCTTATTTTATTTATTAATTTAGAAACTTTACCCCTCCCTATTACCTATTATATTGTAATTACATAATAATTTATAAACCTTTTTTAATAAATTTTATTTTTAATTTATTTATTTTGAACTAACTTTCTAACAGGTAGTTCTTAACAGCTAGTCTTAACGGCTAGTTCTTAACATCTAGTTCTTAATGGATATTTCTGGGCAATGATGCATCTCCTCTATTTATTCATTGAGATCGATTAGTCTCTCCACCTTGTCATGAGGATGAACCACATTACTCCACCTTGTCATGCGTGGTTCGAAAAGTCGACCTCATCCTAACTATATGATTAATCCCAAAGCACTTTTATCTACATTATGAATCACAAAATTCATAGATCTAACTTATATTTGTTATAAATAATTTATTTTTGTAATTTGACGTAACCTATAGTTTAGACATTTAGACATTTTTCAATTTATTTTTTAATTTATTTTAAATACTTTAATTTAAAATTAATTAATATTATTTTTAAATAACAAAATTGTAATTATATTATTTTTTGAAATTTATAGTTTAAATAATAATAATAAATTCCTTTTTTAAAAAATATATATATTTTGTATAATAAAAATTGTCAAATTCAATAATAAAAAAATTAGAATTTCAATCATTTTTCTATGAAAATTAAAATTCTTTAGAATTCCAAACTCTTAATTTATTTTTTTTAATCTATCAAACACCTTGGAGAATGCCAACCATTGACTTAACGATTTTCCACCTTTACAGAAAGCTTTGCACATTCAGAGAAAGATTGAACTGTGCTTTACAGATGGGAGGTAATTGTTCCATCTTGCATTTCATTTATTCATTTTCCGATCAGTTATTTGAGTAATAAATTAATAAAAAATTAACAATAAAAAATAAACAAAACGAAGAGCATGATGCCCCTTCATCAATAGTAATATACAAAGTAATTTAATTGTACACTTCAGCAACCAAAAGTATTAAAATCAATGAAAAATATTGTTTATGCATTAACAAATAAAAATAAAAAATCCAATATGTGTGAAATTCATCGTCATTGCCACAAAACTGCTCACATCCATAGACTGAAATTTAATTTGCAGCACACATACAGTTCACACTGATTCAAAACCAAACGACCGTGAGATCTAGGCGGTCAGAAATTGAATGGTCGAGATCTAGCCTGTCAGATCATGACACTTTGCAGAAATTGAATGGCTGAGATCTAACCTGTCAGATCGTGACATTTGGCAGATATTGAATGGTTGAGATCTAGCCTGTCAGATCGTGACACTTGGCAGAAATTGAATGGCTGAGATCTAGCTTGTCAGATCTTGACACTTGGCAGAAATTGAATTACTGAGATCTAGCCTGTCAGATCGTGACACTTGGCAGAAACCCAATGGTTGACTATGGCCTGTCAGATCATGACACTTGGAAAAAACCTAATGGCTGACATCTGGCCTGTCAGATCGTGACATTTGGCAGAAACCCAATCGCTGACATCTGGCCTGTAAGATCGTGACACTTGGCGCTCATCGAATGGCTGACATCTGGCCTGTCATATCGTAACACTTAGCAGAAACCCAATGGCTGACATCTGTCCTGTCAGATCGTGACATTTGGCAGAAACCCAATGGCTGATATTTGGCCTGTTAGATCATGACACTTGGCGCTCATCGAATGGCTGAGATCTGTCCTGCCAGATCGTGACACTTGGCGGTCATCAAATGGCTGAGATATCTCCTGTGAGGTCGCGACACTTGGCATAAATCCAATGGATGAGACCTGGGCGGTTAGGGCGTGACACTTGGCACAAATCCAATGGCTGAGATCTGGCCAGCCAGGTCGGGACACTAGGCGGAAATCAACGGTTGAGATGTAGCCAGTCACGACCGCTAGGGGGAAATCACAGTTGAGATGTAGCCAGCTACGTTGTGACACTTGGCACACTAGGCGGAGATCAACGGATGAGATGTAGTAGTCAGGTCGTGACACCTGGCACAAAATCCAAAAGCTAAGATCTGGAAAACCAGGTCGTGACACTTAGTGGAAATGGACGGTTAAGATGTACACAGTCAAAATAGTGACACATGGAGCCCATTGCCCGAAGAAAGTAGTGTCCTGTCAAAATCAAGCAACGTGGCGCACATAGAAATCCTCACATGTCACCTGTTGTTTATGACACTTAACATTGTATTTTAAATCTAATCTTCCCAAATTATAAAGAGTTTGGAGGACTGTAATGTTTGTCATGTGGGATATATGGCAGATGTATATTGTGGATGAGCAGACCACGTATCAAAGCGTCCGCCTAAATCCATACGCCTCCGACATCGTGGTGGTAACTACTAGTCTCCTGTGTGATTTACGTTGGTTATGAAATTATGTATCTATTACAAGTCGAATATTCTTGTCAAAGTTGTACTATTCCTTGTATCTCCATAATATTTAGTAGATGACTATCATGTGACAATTTAGTAATGACTAATAGACATGGAAACTCACCAACTATCACAGCTATGATTGCAAGTAGAACTACTAGACTACCATTGGAGAACTTGATGGACATGTTACTTTGAAAATAAATCTGGTAAAAACTAGGTCTGGGAAATAAAATTTGAGCATTATAAAAATACTAATATCTTCAAATACTTGCCATGTTGATATCAAACATATTTTGTAGAGAAACTATCTATTGATGTTGAAAAACTCAGACATGGGTTTCAAGTGTCCGTCCTTATTTCTGTCTAGGCTCTGTGAAGTTTGTAATAATTCTTTTGTTTTCATGAGAATAATTGTGCAACAGTATGACGGAACACTTCTGGATTCAAAGGTAATTGATTAGAAACTTTTACTCAATGGTGCTGCAGAAAATGGTGTCCAAGGATGGTGGGAAAATGATAAATAAAATCCTTAACTTATAAATATAGTACTTATGGGAAAAAGATAAATAGGATCACTAATTTATGGTGTCCAGGGATGGTGGAAAATGATAATGATAAATAGAGTCACTAACTTATAAATATGTCACTTGATGGTCATGAGGGACCTTAAACATGTCAATAAGAAGTCCTTAAAATGGTAAAATTTTATGTCTGAAAAGTAGTCCTTGGGAAACCATTGGAGAGGTGATGAATGTTTTTAAAATGCACAGGTGAATGCTTTTTATCAACTGAATCCTAGACTGCATGCTTGAGCCTCTATTGAGCTATAACAAGGAACATAAACCCTTGGATTTTCTTGCGTAGTATCCCCTCGTCATCATAGACCATTTGACCCAATGACTTGGAACCAGGGTCTTTATTCTGCTTTTGGAAATCTCTAAGGGGCTATTGAGATAGGATCTTGGAAGGTGAGTTTATCATGCTCGGTTTTGTCATGATGGTAGCTTTTGCGTGGCATTGAACGGGGCTTGCTTGGTCTCTTGGAAAGTTTCTTGTAGCTTCTTCAATGCCTCCTCCTTTGTTGTCAAACCTTGGTAACTAAGCAGTCATTTTGGTGAACCTCTCCTCTTACCAATTACCTAGTTAAATGATTTTGCTTCATAATTGAAAGAGTTACAATATTCTCTTCTATAATTCTTACCTCATGTTGGTGAAAGAATCTTTGCATTTGGCTAGTTCTTCTCATGTTTTTTCTTCATCTAATATCAACTTTCATCTTGGATCTATATATTTAAGACTCTCAAGTCTTCAAACCTCTCTCTGTTCAAATATTTTCCCATGCTAGGTGTCCTTCAATTCAAAGTGCTAAGAAGTCTTGACATTAAGAAGTTTTGAGGCATCTTAATTTTGACTGTGGTAAAAACTAAATTCAAATTATAGCGGCATCAAAAATTTGACTTAGGCACTTCATGTTACTTGGAGTCTTGAGACAGTTCTTTTGGAGTATCACTCAGAGACTATTTGGAGCACTCCCAAAGTCATCATCCATAACAGACACTAAACATTTTAGAAGCAACATTTGGATTTCACACAAAGAATTCTTTGGAGCAGTGTTGTTGAAGTTTATTGAAGCACTTACTTTAGAGCATCATTTTTGAAGATTATAGAAGGATCATTTATATAGTCTCATTAAAAAAAACCTATGGAGTAGTCTTGGAAATCTGTTAAGGAAACTGCACGTTGTGGCTGAAACTTCTAGCACTCCTAGTGATCTTCTTTGCTTCAGCTCCAAAAGGTGTAAATGGTAACACTCTCTTTAGGTGGCTTCATAGCTTGAGTTCTTATTATTTTACTATAACCCTGTTTGTGGCTTCTTCATCTTCATCATGCACCATTCGGTGAATTGTGGATAATGTCGTAGAGTCTAATTCTATTAAAAGGCTTGAAAAAAGAGGAAGGATGTTTGACAGAAACAATCCATCCACCTGAAGATACCATTACATAATTCATTCTAATTTTGTTCCATCTAATATATCCTATTTATAGCATGGTCAAATATTTTGGATGCAAATTTGACTAACAACAACTGCATTCTTTTAGCAAAATTTTCGGCAATGCAAACGTTCCAGCAACCTTGTTCCTGTACATAAAAATGATTCACTTTGGCCTGTAAGTTGATTTTGATGTGTGTTAGACAATCCTAATTCTTCAATCTTCTATTACTGCCTGAGAATGACATTGGTAGGTGGTGATGATGATATGTTAAGATGGTATGATCTTTTTATCTATCAGAAAAAGAAAGATCATGCTCATCCTCCTCCATTGGAGTGATTAGGGATCAAATTTCATATTTAATAAATATATGTAAACCAAAAGATACATACCTAGATTCTGGAGGGACGATTGGTGCAGGACCAGCTTCTTCTCACTCATATTACGAGTTTCCAACACCTGACTAAGCAAAGGTATTTCATAGTTGTTGGACTTGTGTTTTTAAGTCAGATCAGTTTGGTAGACTCAGGATATGACAAGAATTGGTTGTAAATTCAATAACCAAAGCGTTGTTAGTAGTTGAATAGGTTCCACTCTGCTGGTTGTGATTTGAGATAATAATAATAATGATTCAAAGTAACTATTTTCATAATTTAAAAAAACCATCCAATCAACCTTACAACCAATACCTTGTCATGTAAACAAGTTCTATCAAATAAATTTTTAAAACATCGCTTTAAGGTTTAATTTCGTAGGACCAATTTGCAAGACTCATTACCAAGAAATAATTAAAACAAAAATCCCAAACATAAGACATTCTAGAAATCTTGAGAAAATATCTTAGAGAGTGCATAATTTAATCAAAGATCTAGTAAATTTCCCTTCATCATAAACTCTAGCAAAATGTTATGCATTAGAATATAACTAATCTCTAACAAAATAAAAGTAGGAGGGGTTTCCACACATAATCTCATCAGCAGGAAATCATTAAAATAAAAAACCCAAACATGTGACATTCAAGACATCTTGAGAAACATTCTTTGAGAATCCATAATTTAATCAAACCTTAAGTAAATTTTCCCCTTATTCCAAACTCTAACAAAGTGCCATGCATTAGAATATATTTAACCTGAACTGATCTGCAACAAAATAAAAATAGCAGCGATTTCCACGAATATCATTTAGGATTTTGTAATTATAACAACCAACTGCCATGTGAACCTCAGAAAACCAGAGAGGGCACTAATCAAAGCTATCCCAGCATGGATACAACCATATTTAATGAATATAAACCAATAGAAGCATAAACAAATGTAGAATACTAACCAATTCGGTGACAGGAACGGGAAACCCATGTTGGGCGTAGCCTTGCATTAGTGCTTTTCCATCACCGTAGGCCTGCAAAAGAGACGCATAGGTATTGAAATCGACTGAGATTCCCTTCTAGTGCATTTTATGGAGTACACCCAGAGCTTTGGTCCACTAGCCTCGCTTGCACTTGCTGCAAGATGTTGATGATGCAGGTACTGAGGTCGACAACAATACCAATTTTGAATCAATGTGTTTTGTGGGCATTTTCATGGCAATCCTACTTGGAAAGAAAATGAAATTCGAAATGAAAAAGGCCCAAAACTTTTACAATAATTATAATGTGAAAAAAATATTATTTGAATATAATAAATATTTTAATTTTTTTTTAAAGTTATTAAAAATTATAAATTCTTTAATGCTTTTCAAAAAGAAAGGCAATTGAATTTGTAAGTTATTTTGTTTTCTCCAAGATAGTGTTAATACAAAATAGATGTTAATAACAAACCTAACACATCACTAACAATGACAATGGAATGCACATGTCAATAAATAAACTAATCGACATGACATGTTGTTCATTAAGATGATTGACATGACATACAACTCACTAAGTTGACCACCTTGACAAACTATTGGTTTTTTCAATGAACTAAAATGCCTTTAATGAACACAACCAAATGTGCATGATGTTGAACAAGTAAACCAACATGACATATCTTTAACAATAGTAACACTGTGTGCAATTTGTGGATTGGGAAAACCAAACTAACATACCTATGATACTCATAATCGACCATACATGCCTCTTGTGATCAATCGTTCACGAATTATGTTGATTTCGTGCAAAATTAAGCATGTAATGCAACTCTTAGACTAAATTTGATACATATACAAATTAAGTTTGTATTACTTGTTAGAATTGTGTTAAAGTGTTTCCCCTTTAAATGTCATAGGTTGGAATCCAAGGGAAATTAAGGTATGTATACCTCCATGGATAAAATAGTTAAATCATTGCATGAAGGGCATCCATTGTCCCACGAACAAGGGGGTCTCACATGCCAATTTAGCATGTACATATATTATAACTTTATATTAAATACTATTATTACTTTCTTGTGTTAATATGAGTGCTTTTAATATTTAATATAGACTTAAGTATATTACCCCTTGACTAATTAGTAAAGTATTTAGTATTGGATGAGAGAGTTGTAAGGTTGAAATTTCTATACCTTGTGTTAATTTGGGTATTTGTGTCATTTCAATGAAAAATTGAATTTCATACATATCCATGGATCCATTAAAGGAATTTACACAAGCCAACCAAATACATTCAATAGTTGGGTTAGAACTAGCGGTTGGGAGGAGTTCATTATCATATTCATCCAAGGGTTTCCATACTAGAGAAATTAGAGTATGTGTTTGATTTATGGGCTTGCACTTGAATGATATGAGGAGACGAGTTAGTGCAAGTCATTCTTATGGTAAGGCCCTGCACCTATTCCTTTATTTCTTAAAGTAAACTTGAAATAAGTGATTACAAATATATGATACATATAATGTGCAAACAATTCACAACATCACGACATTAAACATTTACACGAGATGCAACTTATTTCATGTTCAATAGAAATTTTCCTTTAAAAAAGAAATATATGGTACCATGATATAATATAGTGATTCACCAACATTGACCACCAAACAAATGACCTAAACAACAAATGTTATATATGGTGAATATCATCCACCATAAACTATGATTATTAGCTACTCTGACACCCCTAAGTTTATGGTCACTCATTGAATATGACTCCAAGAGTTGTTTTGAGCTTCTTAAACTTATTCTTTCCCAAAAGATTAACAAGGATGTCTCATCACTGTAGCATTTTTTTTCTGTGGCTTTCATCAAATGCTCTACAACCGCATTTTTATGTTATCCTCAATTAACATTTCAATTCCACACATTTTCTTATTGCGTGTTTTAAAGGGTTTCCTTCATTCTCATGGAAAACACAAAGTCACATTCAGGGTTCCTTTTGTGTTTTGGGGACCATCTCATTACTTGAGTGGTTTCTCTCTAAGTAAACACATGGAAAGTGTGGTATGATCAACCAAAACATATTAGCACCTAAAAGGACATCGATTTTGAGTTAATCCCTACCCTATGCCATGGAAATTTTTTTGGTTTGAATAACTTTTGTCAATGAATAACATCATTGTGAGTAAAAAGGTAATGTCGTTTGGCTTGGCATCTGCTTGTTGCATTAGGGGGTTTAATGGGTTATGGGTTAAGGGTTTAGAGTTTTAGGGTTTAGGGGTTAAATGGGTTAGAGGTTTAGAGGTTTAGGGGGTTAGGGGATTTAGCAATTAAGGATTTTACAGGTTAGGGGATAGGGGTTAATGGGGTTGAGTTTAGGGAGTTAAATGGTTAGGGTTTAGGGGATTAGGGGGTTAAACAGGTTAGGGGTTGTGAATTAGGGTTTAAGGGATGAGGGGCTTAGGGTTTAGGGGGTTAAATGGGTTAGGGGTTTAGGGGTTTAGGGGGTTAAATGGGTTAGGAGTTAAGGGTTTAAGGGTTAGGGGTTAAGAGTTTAGAGGTATAGGGTTTATGGTTAAATGGGTTAGGGGTTGGGAATTAGTGTTCAAGGGGTTAGGGGTTAAGATGATAGTTTTATTGGTCTGTGTTTGTGCAAAATAGTTCTTTATTCTTTGTGTCTCAATGTAACAATTTTGTAGGTATTGTTTCTTGTTGCCATGTCTTCTCTATTTATTAATTTCTAGTATTTTTTAGCCATTTATTTACATTTATTGATGAAAATGTCTATTGCAATTAAACCAAATGTATGTTCAATCTCCAGCTTCAAACTCAGCCACAGTGTTGTCACACAATTTAAGTCCAGAGAATGGACATCTAATGAAGTCTCAATAACCACATTACACCTCATGATTGCTACAGAAAATCTTAAGTTCCAGTGTCCCACATTCATGAGAAAGTTGACGATTATACTCTTGCTCCACCTGATTGTCCTGGAAATACCCTTGTTTGTTGCAAAAACATCCTAATGTTGTTTGCCTTTTCCCTTAACATACCAAGGAAATAGATGCGATTGAGAGGAATGGAAAGAACTACAAAGTTGGAGAGAGTATAAAATACTAGGATGATTTAAAGGATAAGCTTGAAGAATGTAATAGTGATGAAACAATTGAATGTTTTCCCAAACAAACAGTTGATAATGTGAAACCTTCTTCTGTACCAATCAAGCAAGACTAAATTCATGTGAGAGCAAGAAGAGACCAAGAGACCAATAGGAATAGCCTAGAAAAGAGGGTATGGTTCCCTCTTTTTAATGAAAGATTTGATCTACATTTTGTATATCGAAGATTAACTGTTTTAATCTTTCCAACAAGGGGGAAGTAACATGATTGTGGGTCCCAACAGACCTGCTCTCGTTTGGAATGGAGAATCCCAACGAGTTTTAAGGACTATTATAAGGATTAGGGGAATAATGAGTTATTGGTTAATGGATTATAGATTAGGGGATTAAGGCTTAGGGTTAGGGGTTACGGGAATAATGAGTTAGTGGTTAAGGGGTTAAGGATTCAGGGGTTAGGGGTTAGGGGATTTAGGTGCATTTAGGGGTTGGGGGAATAATGAGTTAGTGGCTAATGGATTAGGGATTTGGATTAGTGGAATAATGAGTTAGTGTTTAAGGGGTTAGGGGTTAAGGTATTTAGGCGCATTTAGGGGTTAGGGGAATAATGAGTTATTGGTTAAGGGATTAGGGATTGGGGGCTTATGGGTTAGGGGATTTAGGTGTAGTTATGTGTTAGGTGAATAATGAGTTATTGGTTAATTGATTAGGGATTAGGGACTTAGGGGTTAGGAGATTTAACAGTTAAGGATTTTAGGGGTTAGGGGTGAGGGGTTAATGGGTTATGGGTTGAGAGTTATTGGCTTCACATTGGCAATTCTTGTGAAAAATAGTTGTGCATTGGAGTTCGGAGGTGGTGAAAGGATAAGGCAAGGGAAGATGAGGAAGCCCAAAATTAGACTCCTAAATATGGTTTGGTGCTGGTCCTCATGGTGGCCTCTGAAGAGGAAGCATAAATGTTTTAGGAAGGTTTACAAAGGGAGTGGCTTGTGTGTGCTTGTCGTGGGAATTTACTAGTGTAGTGTGTTCAATCGGTCCCTGTTGCTCAGTTTCTTAGCCATTGACTATGTCTGGGTTGAGGATGAGAAGTTGAACGGAAGTGAGATCACTCGTTTCCATTTTTCTTGGATTTTAGTGAGCCTATTTTTTCGTGATAAGAGAGGAAGCTAGAATTTGTAGTCCAGGAAACCTCGAGGGTGGTGGCAAAAAACTAGTTTATTTTCCAATTTTCGTGCCCTCCAACATGGGTGTGACGATGTTTGGTGGATTGGTTTGTGGTCTCTATGTGGAGAATTTTTAGGTTGTTCACTACCCTGGGGGAAGCTACGCTCAGGCGTCGGCTACTTTGTCATTGTTTGCTTTTCAATTTCCTATGTTGGTTTGGTGGGTGATCGTATTTGGTTTTTTTGGTGGTGGAAGTATTTATCTGGTAGTGGGAGGTGTCTCCGTACTTCCTTGTGGTGGTGGGAGATGAAATTTGGCTCCTTCGTTGGTGGTTTTTTTTTTCCTATAGTGGGGGGTCTGGTCTCTCGACTCTACACACAGTGGGGTTCCTTGACCTTGGTGAATTATGAAGCCCCTGGTGTGGGGTGGGTGTTATCCCTCCCATGTCATCCATGGCCCTGTGGGGGTGGAAAACACAGAAATAATCATGGCAACTCCACGCCAGGGTGGAAAGACGGTGGGGCGTGCGCAACTTGCTAGTGTGGGTGCGCATGGGGTTGGTGGAGGAGGTAAGTGGGGGGATAACATAGGTGTTGTTTGAGGGTTCAAAAGAAAATTCATCGGGGTGGAGGAGGTCTTGGTGGCAAGGGGAATCGTGGGTTTGATTGATTTGAGGTAAATGAGGGGCAGGTTATCCAACATTGTTGCCTAGAGAACAGTCGTGCACTTATCAACAACCTTATCGAAAGAGTGGACACAACTGAGAGATTATGTCTTGAGGAGCATGCAGAGCAGATGGAAACATTGGACTGAATGCACTATTTACAGTTCCAAGTCTAGGAGAGACTGGTCTTTGTTTTTCGAGGCAAAAATCAACTCAATGAGAAAGTAAAATAGTTGTAGACTTGGTTGGCGCACTTTGAAGGGCACGGTCAGTGTGACTTCTGTCCTCCATCGCATCTAGGAACAACCTCAGACCACCCTGCATCCATCACGTTGGATGACTAGTATGTTATTTGGTGTTCGTTATGTTTTATATGTGTTTTGGTGCCTCTGGCCCAACCATTTATGGACAATGTCCCTAGTCCCTCTTTTGCATTTTTTGCATCTGGTGCAAATTTTTTTCAACAAAATAAGTCGAGGTGAAACCACTTGCTTTGTAACTGCCTATATGTACTCCTTTTTTCCTACATGAATATAACATTGACTTACAAAAAAACAAAGATCTATAGATCATTAAAAAATTAATTAAGTTTCATACTTAAATTGACAAAAACTCATACCTATTTACTAAATAGGTCTTTATTAAATATATATTTTAGGTTTATCTATTTATTATTTATCAAATGTAAATATTATGATTTAATACTAGATTTAAATGAACTCACATGTTTAACATAAGAACTGTTATATTTATCTAGTTATTAAATGTAAATGTGAAGATTTAACCTTAGATTTAAAACAGCTCACACTTTTAACATAAATCATTGAAGTTTAAAGTAACATAAATCATTGAAGTTTAAAATAAAATTTATGGCCAAATATTAAATATAAATATAAATATTAATTTGGCTATCTAATTAATATTACCTTTATTAAAATTATAATGAAGGAATTAGTGTAAAGTTGATAGATGATACATGCAATTATGTTAATTGTAGATGAATCCATCTGCACTCTTAAACTTTAGAGACCAAAGGGTATTCATAATTTTAACACTGTGAATTCAGAGACCCCTTTGTCTCTAAATTTTAACACTGCAAATGGATTCAGAGACACCTATAGTGAAATGTAACACTTCGGTACCAAAATTGTAATTTTCCATATATGGAGTGACACAATTAAAAATTACTGATATAAATGACTAATTCATATACTTGTTGTACTTGTTATTTGGCCATATTTTTATTCTTGGACTATAATAGTCATTTACAGTAATCATTATTAATTTTTTCACTTATTATCTAGTCATATATTTTAATCCTAGACTAAATTAGTCATTTAAGTTAGTCACTTTTACTTTAGTCACTTATTATCTAGTCATATATTTTATCCCTAGACTAAATTATTTGTTCAAGTTAGTTGCTTTTAGTTTAATCACTTATTATCTAGTCATTTATTTTATTCCAATAATAAATTAGTCATTTAAGTTAGTCATTTTTAGTTCGGTCACTTAAAATTGCTCAAATTAAGTAGTAATTCACTTGAAATAATTGCGGTGACTAGAAGTTTTAGTCACCTAGTCATTAATTTCATCATTTTTTACTAGTGGTTGTAATACCACAAGTTGTGAGTCTAACCTTATGATGATTTGGTTAATACGAAATGAAATGGCATCAGAGAGAAGTTTGATCAACGCGTTATACTCGGCAATATTGTTTGTCGATCTACAGATACAAATCCCTTGAAAACTCACTAACTCGTCGTTCGGAGAAAAAATGGCCCACACTACAGAGGATAGATTTTGCATACTACTACTAGCACCATCAGCATACCCAAAAAATGGTTCCAAAGATTCAGACATATGCGATGAAATATAAAGAGGATTACTAACTTCAGGAAAAATCTAAAAAAACAAACTAAGACAGTGAATGCAAATCAACATCATATATATATAATATAATACAAAAAATTACTACGCTCATGATTAAGCATAGTAACGTTTCAGATACAACCCATTTCGGGGTTGCGCTAATGGAATTCCATCACAATATACCAACTCGTAGGCACCCTTAGCAAGAACTCTTTTGAAAATATATGGGCCATGCCATAATGGCTAAAATTTACCTATACCTATTACATCAGTTTCTTGATCATAAAGAAGGACCAAGTCGCCCTCTAAGAAAATCTGAGGCTGGACATTTTTGTCGTATTTCGCCTTTATATGTCTCTTATGCGCTTCGTTGGCCAATTGAGATTCATGACGCGTTTCATCAAGATGGATGAGGTTAAAAAGACGCGCTTCTTCATCTGAGGTGTCAGGTAACAAGTCGATTGCAAGTTTCAATGACGGTATTTCACATTTAATTGGTAAGATAGCTTCCATACCATACACCAATTGAAAGGGGGTAAATCTAGTTATGTTTCTCACCGAGGTTCGGTACACCCACAAGGCCGATTGCAGGATCAAATGCCAGTTTCATTTACGAACTCCTATAATTCGTTGAAGCATATGTTTAAGAATCTTGTTGATAGCCTCAACCTGTCCATTTGATTGTGGATAATAAGGAGTAGAATTATCATGTGAAAATCCTAACTTGGCAGTCAATTCAGTCATCATATGGTTGCAAAATACTTCCCATGATCTATGACTATAGCATGTGGGACCCAAAACCATGCAATGGCATGATTAAAGAAAAACAGTGCAGTTTTTTGTCCTATGTTGTTGACTGTAGGCATCACTTCGGCCCAATTGGTAAAGCAGTCTACTACAACAATAATATAACGATGCCCCCTAGATGAACAATGGTTACAAGTCATGAAGTCAATGCCCCATTTCGAAAATGGTCCCACAGAGACAACAGGATGCATTGGCACTGGCAGTTTGTATATTTTACGATCAAATATCTGGCACGCATGACAAATTTTGACCGCGAGGATGTAGTCGTGAAATATTGTAGGCCAAAATTAACTGACATGGGGTATCTTCTGTGTGGTAGCGTATCCAAACAAGTGTCCACCACAAGCCCCATCATGACAATCATTTAAAACGTTTTCATTCTCCTCATGGGTGAGGCACCTTCTTAAAATTGTATTGACACCATGACGATAAAGTGTATCGTCGACGATCAGATAATCTTTGGCTTGGCATTGAATATGTCGTTGGTTAGAGCAAGAGGTATCAGGCCGAAAAGTGTGGGTCTGGAGATAGATGATAAAATATCCATACCAAGGATCAGATGATCCGATCAGAAACAGAGACTCGTCAGGAATACATGGTTCCGACGTAGTAGTAGTAGTATCAGAGGGAAGGTCATAGAGAAGCTCAGCCAAAACTAAAGACTTATTTGACTTGGATTTGATGAATTCCAAATCAAATTCCTACAAAATGACAATCCATTTTGAATACTTGCACCCCAGCAATTGGCATGATAAGATATAATTCATGGGGTTGCAATTCAAAATGACACTGGTCTTCCAGAACAAGATATAGTGGCAAAATCTTTGGACAGCTTGAAAAGCCACCAAGGCAATATTTTCTAGATACGAATACTTCACTTCTGTATCATTGAGATTATGACTCAAATAATAGATCATATGTTCTATCACAAATTCTTCTTGGACCAATACCATAGAAATGGTTGTATCAGCCGCGAAGATATATAAGAAATAATCACTCTGATAATTGGTGGGATACATTAATGATGCCCAGACAAGTGTATCCTTGACAGCATCAAAAGAAGCTTGCGCAACTTGGTCCCAATGGAAGGGAATCCCCTTTTTCAAGAGCCGAGTAAATCCTTTAGCCATTTCGGCGTAGTTGGGTATGAACCTCCTTAGGAGGTTAGCCTTTCCTTGAAGTTTCTATATTTGAAGAAAATTTGATGGCACGGGGAAATCAAGAATGGCCTAGACCTTCAATGGGTCTATTTGAATTCCTTCTTTTGAGACAATGAATCCAAGAAAATGGCCAGAACCAACAATAAACAAACAGTTATGTCGATTGAGGTGTATTTGGTAGTGTCGGCAGCGTAAAAATATAGCTCTCAAATACATTGGGTAGTCAGTCTAATTCCATGAATGTGCGGGTAAATCATCTAGATAGGGTTGAACTATGTGCTTGATGTCATTGGAAGCATAATCCATTTCTCTTTGAAAATTTTCCCCATCGTTATTTAAACCAAATGGGAGTTTCCAGTAGGAAAATGTGCCCCAGGGACAAATGAATGATGTCTTATATTGATCCTCTAGGCGGATATTGATTTGATTGTAGCCAGAAAATCCATCCATGAAGGAAAATATTTCATATCCAACACAATCATCAATAATTTGGTTGATAAAGGGAGTAGGATAGTTGTCCTTTGGACAAGAAAGATTGACATCCTGGTAATCGACGCACACTATGATGGTTCCTTGCTTTTTCAGAACAGGAACAATGTTGTAAACCCACTCAGTTAGAGAAACAAGGTAAATGAAACCAGCACACAAAAAAAATTCAACTTCTGCTTTAATGGCAGCGAACTTCTTCGGATGAACAAGACGAAGGCATTGATGTACCGACTTGACATAAAGGTACATATTAATAGTATGTTCAACGATACTAGTGTCAATACCTAGCATTTCCTCGTAAGTCCAGGAAAATTTATCTCGGGATTCATGAAAGAGAGAGCGATATGTTTCGAGTTCTGATGGAGAACAAGACATGCCAACATGAATATTTTCTACCAACCCAGGTTTGGTTGAAATATAGATAGAAATTGTTTCTTCAATATTTGACAAATTTCGATTGGAATCGATTGCATTAATAGGAAAAGAATTTGAAGAGAAATTTTCGATCAATGGATGATATATTTCACCAAGATTATCTTCTTCATAATCAGGAAGATGGGAATGATGATGATAATCTTCCCATGGTTCTCCTTTTGACATCATGGTTTCCAAAATATTCTCATTTGTCAAGAAAGTTGAGGAAAAAGGATCAGATGGAGTACCAAAATCTAATGAACGATCAACCCAAATGAACGGCGACGATGATTTTGGATTCACCGCCCAAGCCAGATAGATTGATTTCTATGCCAGCTCGATAGGGCTAGGTGGAAAAAACTCATCCAACGTAACAATTTCACAATCACCCATACTCTTCCTTAAGCTAGATGGAGTGGAAGAGATCATGTAGTAGGTTTCTATACTTGCAATTTCCGCCGACGTCGCAGGCAGCAGTAATGCAAAGGTTCCCATAAGTATGGAATCCTTTAAGAGTCCTACACCAATGTTCGAAAGTGCAAGTTGGGGTGCGTGAACTAACGGAATACTTCCAGTTACTTGAGAATTGGAGGCAAAGAAGGATAGCTGATTGATGACTGTGATAGCACCTTTATGTGGAAAGGCGATCATTCTAAAATATGTAGAAATGATTGCAGTAATAGCATATACCCATGGCCTTCCAAGTAAAATATTGTAGTCAAGTGGTATGTCAACGACCTCAACTTCAACATTCACTATTTTTCCCCCTAGTTCAACATGCAGGTTATTGATTATACCACAAGGCTTATATGTACGTCTATTGAAAGCTTTCAATGTTGTTGATGATTGAGACAAGCGCGGTGAGCCAAGTGATTTCCAACAATTTACAGACATAATGCACGTAGATGTTCCCTCATCAATAATAGTACGTTAAAAAAAGTGATTGAGAACATTTACTTGTATGGATAATTCCAATTCTGCTGGTAATTGTGGCACATAGCCCATATGGTTAAATACTATGAGATTAGAATCAGTCCGATCAATTCCACCAATTGCCGACAACAAGGCCTGTTTCTAGGAGGGACAATTTTGTACACCTCAAGCATTGACATAGCTGAAGGGGATTGAGTCAAATATTTAACTATATTATAATTATGAGCAGCTCAAGCTTGAGGGTTATATGCCTATTTATGAACAACTCCCTTTGGTGTCTTTATTGTCAATTCAGGAATAGTAGGAGGCAGTACCGATTCCATAGAAGGATTCACAGTCGAGGTAGTAGGTTGATCAGTAGCCTGACTACCATAATATTTATTACGTGTTGATACCAAAACATCATTCGATGTCTTTGTGATGGAAAACATAATCACTTGGGAACTAGAAGTTGGATCCGTAGCAACCAAATTTGTGTCCAGATTCGGAAACAGATCTGTCAACACAACTGATGCATGTGAAGTTTTAACCATTTTTGATACTTTAGCGTGTTGAGGACAATTCCGAAAAAATTGTTCCTCATTACAGATTATCCATGGATAACGAGGTTTCTGATTTCTAGTCGATTGATTAGATGATCTTTCCTATGGGGTAGAAGTTTTTTTTTTCTTATATTCCCCTTGTTCTTACTTCTGGGTTTCTTGTCACTTTTTCCTTTGTCAAATGACATGGCATTGATTTCAGAATAAGGCACAGGATTAGATGCAATAGTGTGATGTGTGCTTGCAGTACCAATAATACCATCTCTGGCATGAGAGTCCTTTGATAAAGGAGGAACATTAAAATTAGATCGCGGCGCATTGGGAATTTTCTCATAGAGTGTGCGAGACTGAGTATAAATCAAGTCTAAATATTGGGCACGAGCAATGTCTTACTCTTCAATGACGACGCCACCCTTAGCCACATCCTCAGTTATAGATGGTAACAGGGACTTAATGAACCATTCAACAAGAAGCTGATCAGGAACAAATGTCTTAACCATTCTACAATGATGACGCCACTCATGAATATATTTAGAAATGTGAGTAGCATTAGTCTGTTTAAAATTATTCAAGCGTTCCGTTCCAGTTTCATATCGTATGGGTAACTGGAAGTGATTAAAAAATATAGTAGCTAGGGTAGTAAAATTATCAAAAGAAGCTCTAGGTAACTTAATGTACCATTTTGCAGCCTGACCATTGAGTGTACGCTGGAAAAGAGGTAGTTAAACAAAATCATCATTCAGGGAGTTTGATGAACACCAAAAATGATAAGTCAAAAAATGAGTCAATAGGTCTTCACCAGGGTTTACATTTAGCTTAGGAATATCTGATGGTAATTTATGAGGTATCATCGACCACCAAGGATCATATTTGATTGGATCATTGGTGAGTCGGTTTAAATCCGGTAACTCTAAATTTGCGACAAAGGGAAACTGTCGATTGAGGTCGGGTTGAGCATAGCCAAGGTATGATGGAATTTCTTGGGAAACATGCCTTTGAGCACCAGCATAAGGAATCTGTTGCTGGTAACCGAAATAGGGGTTGTTTTGATGGGAAAACGCTTCAGTATTTTCTTGACCAAAACCTGGGTACGATACTTGTTGAAATGAAGGTTGTGGCATTTGTGTATGTGGTTGCCAATGGGTTTGTCCACCAATTTTATAGCCCAAACTAGGATAACTTGGATTCGATTGAGGATAGGTATAGCCTAGTTGTTGCTGCGAAATCACATAATATGGTAATCCAGCTTGTGAATAAAAAATTCTGGGTAGAGGTGGTTGATGTAAACCAGCCAAAGGAGTTAGAGTCTGAGAGCCCAATACTTGAGGGTATTGGGTTGAAGGACCTGCCTGAAATGGTTGAGGAACAACAGTTTGAGCCTATAACAAGGGTAAAGATGTATTAACAAGTGGAGTTAATGTGGGTGCAATAGGTTGAACCGGTTGATACGAGTGTACAACCATTTGTGGTTGGATAGGCAGAGTGGGCTGCCATTGAAAAAAATTCATTTCAACATTAGGATGACCAAAAAATGATGGAGTACTATCAAAATGGGTGACCATAGGTTTCCCCCCATCATGAGGAGTATAATAAGACGGAAAATATTGTTCTCCAAATGCAGGGAGTCCAATTGAGATTGAAATGGATGCAATAGACCCAGATGGGCCAGCTTGATATTGCCCTGATGATGGATATAAAGGATCAAGTTGTTCAGTGCTCATTATATGTTTACGAGTTATAATACAAGAAGATGATATTGGTGAATTCCATGGGTTTGAAGATGCACCAAATAAAATTCCAGATAAATATTTATAACCTAATGGGACCATAGGGCCACCATGTAAATATGACTTTGGTGAAGTTGTGAACATCGACGGGGTAGCGAGAGTAGGTTCTGACGCAATTGGAACAGATGGTCCGGCCAAAGATGTTGGCTCAGGAATGGTTACTTAACCAAATGTATACCCTATTGGATTGACGGGAACTTGAATAGGCACAGGATCAATAAAGACAGAGGATGGTGATTGAGGAAAAGACTCGTACAGGTAAATATCCGCCCCAGAATGAGTTGGATGTAAAGTTTTTTCATCTTGTGGGATTTCTTCAATCAAAATTAAACTAGGTGGAAGGATTTCGCCGTCAGGCCCAAAGTATATTTCAGGAGGTTGACTACGCGATATGGGAGATTCAATGGCTAAAATAGATTTTGGGGTGACCAATACAGGAAAAAATTTCGGTCGTTCAACTTTGGGATGCAGATGTTCTAGCAAAGAAGAGACAGGATCTGGATCAACTTCCAGTTGAACAACGTCGAGTTCGGGAGGTATGGTCTCACTGATTGGATGGATTGTGACCATGGGTAGCTATGAGGAATCTGTCTCGACAACCGTAGATGAACTAGGATTTGTAGAAACAACTTGTGCCGACTCTAGTATATGTGAATATGATGCTTCACCAGAGGTACTGATGGTACTAGTTTCGGTAGATAAATGTCGCCTTCACCGACCAGAAGTGACTTTCGGTGGTAAAGGTGGTTTCAATGCAAGTCTACGGGAATAACAGGGAAATGGATTTTTTTATTCCACGATAAGTGGTTTATTTTATGACCAAAAACAAATAAACAAAATAAAGGAGTAATGTTAGGCAAAAGGTTTACCAAGAAACTGTGAACTGCAAAATACCTCCTGGCGAACCAAGAAGTACGAGTAGGAAATCTCCTTGAATGTTGTGTTTGGTGTATCAAAATTTATAAGGCAGTCAAATCAGTTCACTATGGATGGATATTAACCTAAAGTTGTCCTCCCAAATACACCCGAAGGTACGTGGAGGCCCAAGTCCATATTAGTGTTGTCTAATGCAAAACCACACATTGAGAGCACCCCTTTATACTTTTCATACTATAACACCGCCCGATATACCCGAAGGTACGTGGATGAGCTACGATATAATTACGTACATGGAGTGAGGTATCACACTCGTAATGTATCGCAGACAATTAACGATAGATACTATGTTTTATGACGTCGGAACACATCTCTAGCCTAGACCTTCTAAATGTTATCGTTATGTTTCCAATGCTTTTTTAGGTAAACTGATGTAAATTTTAAGTTGATATTGTTTATCAATTTTCCTTTCAAGGTTCACCACGATGATGTGATGGAAATTCCTAAAATGCAAACTAAAATTATAAGAAAAATTTTCAATTTTAGCTTCTTCAATGAAAATCCTAGTTACTAAAGGGAAAGAGCAATCAGTTTTGAGAGAAAACAACAAAGAGCACAAACTAATATGCATCTTTCCTAATTTGTTCCTATGCAAAACACACAACTCACTATATGCAAATGTAGGTTTTTTTTTTTCAGTCCCCTTAATGTGAATGAAAAAAAGGAAACTATATGCATCAAATCAACAAAAATAAATTCTTTCTTCTTTGAGAAATGATAAATTTAACAACAATTTATCTTTTAGGAAGAACGAAGAATATAACTACAATTTTTCCGACATGAAATGAAGAACTTAATGACAATTTCCTTTACGAAAACAAATGGATATAATGAAAAAAATAAAATATTTTGAATTTTATTTGTCAATGATAAAGAAAAACACTTAAAGAGACATTGAATAAACTTATGTTTGAAAGGAGGAAGAATCAAGCAAATTCACTACTCTTTAAGAGGTATCGGACAATTGAAAACACAACAAACAAAAGGCTGAGTATGATGGAAATGACAAATTCAAAGGGAATTTGGTTTGCTTAGGGGGAAACACAGTCTCTAAGGGGAGACAGTGTGTTGCAAAGCACCCTTGAGTAGGAGACAGTGCTATGCAAAGCACTGTGTCTTGACCAACAATGTGTTGGGCGCAGTAGAGATTCAAAACTCAAGCTACTGAACACACTTCTAATGCAAATTTTTGATTCAAAAGTCTAATAATTGATAGTAGATGCTACTGGGTGGATAAGTAGAGGCAAAAAAACTAGGATGAAGGGAAAAATCCCCAGAGGAGTCGCCAATTTGTTATGTGGAATTATGTATTACAGATAAAACACATTTGCTAAATGTGGTGTTATGCATTTAGAACAATAAATCAAAGAATTTGCAGACACTTTCTCTAAGAGTAAATAAACATACAAAAAGAGAGAGGAACCTGCTTGTAATCCAAGCGCTTCCTATTCTCATTCTATCGCTCTTGTTGTAGCTTCCAATCCAAATTAGATCACCAGACTAGTTCCTGCAAGTATAAACACTAAACAACAAAGAGATTGCAATATACAGATGTCTATTTATCTTAACCAATTAAATTGATTAAACATGAAACATATATATCAGCTAATAATCCATCATATGAGAAATAAAAACATAAATAGATACATATATGGGAAAATTAACAACAATATTTATTAATGGATAGAAGGGGGAGGTCAAAACCAATGATATATTTGATATCACCAACTCTAGCATTCATCCCAGCCTCATCACAATCAACATATCACCAGCATCATATCATTCATATCACTCTCTCAATTGAAATCCAACAACATTTATTTACCAAAATTCTTCCCTCCCTAGCACTAGGATTTGTGCTCAATTTATAGGGCAACTGAAGGTATTTTCCCAATCAATAACTCTCTAATAATATGCAAGACATGTTCCCAAGCTCAGAGGTGTTAGATGGACACATGGGTTCGAAGTTTGACACATATGGACTCTTCTAAAAGGCACTGGACATGTGGAGATTTTGGAACAATGAGAATTTGACTCCCATTTGAAGAACACACACTTGAATGTCAGGAAGTGCTTTGTAGATCACCCTTGAATGGGGGTAGCTGCATATGCAAAGCATTTAGTCCATTGAGAGGATGAGTTGGTGAGCTCATAGGTGATATAACATGTACTTCAAATCTTCGAAACCTTGCAATGGGAGTCATGGATAATTTGTTCTTGTTCTTTGACTTAGGGCATGTAGCAACTAAAATTATAGGGGATGATAGATCCCATTTCATTGGTCCTGGGGACGATGTCCAGTTTAACCACGTCATTGGGAATGGTGCCCAAATTGACCAATAACAGATAATATGGCTTGGTGTTGTGTTTTGGTTGGAGCACATTAATTATATGACCATGGTACTTTTCCTTGTATAATATTTGTTTTAATATGATGTTGATGGTGATGGTCTTGAAACATCATTTAAGCAATTGTTCATCTAGTTAGGTCAACAGGTGTGTCTATTTTGGAATAAGGATTTTATAATTTTAACTAATTCTTAATAATAAATAGGAGAATAGTAGGGATTTAACCTTACTGATATTCACAAAATAATCACAAAATATTTTTATTAGTAGTAGTGGAGAGAGGATTGAGATTTCTTTCAAAAGTGGTGATGCTCTCTCTCTCTATATATGTATATATATTGAGTGCCAAATGAATTATGGTATTTTGGAAATTAGAAAGAGAATATGGCTTGGGGTTTTGGTTGGAGTACCTTAATTATGTGACCATGTTACTTTTCCTATACAATATTTGTTTTATTATGATCTTGACAGTGATGGTCTTGTCACCATTTTTAAGAAATTGTTCATCTAGTTATGTCAACAATTGTGTCTATTTTGAAATACGTATTTTATAATTTTAGTTTAATCCTCAATAATTAATAGACTAATAATATACTAATAGTAGGGATTTAACCTTATTGACATTCACAAAATATTTTTAGTAGTACTTATGGAGAGACGGTCAAGATTTATTTCAAAAGTGGTGATGATATATATATATATATATATATATATATATATATATATATATATATATATATATATATATATATAGAGAGAGAGAGAGAGAGAGAGAGAGAGTGCCAAATGAATTATGGAAGTTTGGAAATATGGTATTGATAAGACATGATATTGGTCCATGGTATTGTAGCAAAGCTTATTTACATGTTAATAACATCCATGATAATGTTTGGGTGAATATCTAGGAATAATAATTTGGTTACATGTTTTTTCTTTAAATATAAATTTAGTTCTTCTCATAATTAATAAAATAATAATAATAACTTAAAATGAGCTGATAATTTAGTTAATTTTTATGATTGGTTTAATGTTTAGTAATGCTAGATATATTATGAGGTCAATTTCTTAGTGCCTATTATAAATTGAGGTAAATGTCTTAGTACCTATCATAAATTGATTCATATAGGTGTTTATCAGTCACTCAATTTATACCATTGGTGTAGTAAATTGGATTAATGATATTTCTAATTTTAACTTAAAAATCTAACTTTATAATATTATAATAATTATAATGCAAATATTAAAATTTGGTTATAATTATGTGCAGCAAGATTATAAGTTATTCTTGACCTACACAGTAACACATCATACATTGTCATTTTTAACACTTATATTTTTTGGAGATAAAAGTTCTTTCGAATCAACGTTTTGAACCAGCTAATGTGGTTCATCATCGGGACAAGGTGGAGAGACTAATCAATCTCAACGAATAAATAGAGGAGATGCCTCATTGCCTAGAAATAGACTTTGAGAACTAGCTGTTAAGAACTACCCGTTAGAAAGTTTGTTAGTTAGTCAGTTAGTTAAAAATAAATAAATTAAAATTTATTAATTAAATAAATAAAAATTCTTAAAAAGGGTTTATAAAATATTATGTAATTACAATATGAGCAATGACATCTCCTACTTGAAGTATGGTGCCAAGATTATCAACTCCTACCATGTCGTTATATTGTTTGATCTCAAGGTCTTAAAGCCTTTCAAAAGGCATATAAAGGTTTGAGTGGAAAATCTACTCGGGTGGATCTTATTTCCAAGGTCCATCTCCCATTTATCCAGGGGACAATGGACAAAATTTCCCATATCCTTAGGAGAAATAATATCTCTACTTCTTTCAAACCTCTCCACACTATTAGAAATTCTCTTGGGTACGTTAAAGACCCTAACGACCCTAAGGACATGAAAGGGGTTTACATGATTCCTTGTTCTTGTGGAACTCCATATATAGGTGAAACAGGTCAATCCATTAGGCAGAGAATTCGGGAGCATGTTGCAGATATTAGACATAATCGGTCCCGTACCTCAGCTCTTGCTGAACAAGTGGAAAAATCATGCCCCATGTTTGTATTGAAGACTCTAAAGTTGTTGCCAGGGTAGATCACTTCCACCATAGGAAATTATGGGAGGCGATCGAAATTTAACGATATGCTAAGAATCTCAACCATGATAATGGTTGGAAATTAAGTAAGATTTGGACCCTGGCCCTTGTCAGGTAGTTTTTGTTTAAAAAATTTACTTTACTTTTATTTTTAATTAATTTGTTGATTTATTTTATTTTTGTCTAAAATTTTTAATTAATTAATTATTTTATTTTATTTTACTTTATTTTATTTATTTATTTATTAAATATCTCCCTTTCCTAGTACCTTCTTGATGATGATGATGATGATGGTTAACGTCCACTGAGACCAATATTTGGTCTATCAGACCTAAAGAAAAGAGTTATTTAGTTTGATTTAATATTTTATTCCTATGCTCAAAAATCTTGGAGAGAAGCCTCCCAAGCTCACTATAATTTTGACATCTTAAAAGGCTAGGAAGGTCAGTATTGCAACAAAGATTATGAAATTGAGCTCTAATGTGGTTGTACATGGGGCACTCTAAGAGGGAGTGATTTTCATCCTCAATGTTCATATTCTCACAGAGATGGCAGATCCTTTCCATCCATGGTGTTTTAGGAACATTCCAACGACCTGTTTCACTATGGATATCATGAGAGTTTATGCTAATCTTGGCTATATTAATTTTCTTCTTTGAGCTAGTTAAAACGGAGAGATACTTTTGATCTTCTAGGGTGGGGTTGATGACCTCCTTATAATATCTTAATTTTATTTTAGCTGCTAGATCTTTCTCACACCACATTTTTTCTTTGAACTTAGAAGTAATGATTTTCTTAATGTTATTAATGTTTTGCAATGCAACATTCTCATCGATCTCCCAATGGTTTAACCAGGCCTTGGTGTCTTTATTCCAATCTCTTTTAAGCCTTAAGTGGTTTTGGCTGGAATTTAAAGCTAGCTTAGGAAGTCTATGGTCTCCTATGCTATTGAGCTTGTGCTTGTACAACAGAAGCCTAGTCATAGCTAGGCTCTCGATAGGGGAGAGACCCACTTCTATAAGGAGAATAGGATAGGTTGTATTGCTTTTAATTTTAAGGTTATACATTATAAAACGATTCTGGATTTTCTCAATATTTCTCCAGGATTCTCTAGAGATGCTACAACCCCAAAACTCACATCCATATAAGATAATAGGAGTGACTAAAGTTTCAAAGAGGAACTTATTTCTATCCCAGATTACGAGGTTTTCCGTTTTACAATTATTTTAAAGAACAAAATAAGCTTTCCACCCCCCATTAATCCTTTTCTGAATGTTATAGTTCTAGTTGAGCTTGTGACGAATATCAATTCCTAGGTACTTGTAAGAAGACACTTCCTCCAAGTTACTATTGTCATACATAAAATTAGCGTAAGTGTCCTTCTTGGATTTGATAGTCATAGCTTTTGTTTTGTCACTGTTAACAGACATACCCATGGTAGAGCATAAATCCTTAAGAAGTTTAAGTTGCTTATCAAGGTCAGATGGGCACCTTGCGAGAAGAAAAATATCGTCAACATAGAGAAGAAGGATGATGACTATCCCAGCTAAGATCGTGCCAGCACATCCTTCTTCCTCTAAAAAACCTTTTAGCTTGTCGATGTAAATGCCAAATAGGGTAGGGGAGAGGGGGCAGCCTTGTTTAACTTCGATATTACACTTCATATCTTTCGACGACCCCTCATTTCTCTTTAAATTGAAAATTACATTCTCGTATAATCTTATAGTAGCCGCTCTTAGATCGAAAGGAACATTTAGGTCTTTTAATCTATTCCATAGGTTGTTTCTAGGAACCGTATCGAAAGTGTTTCTAAAGTCCACAAAGCAACATAAGATATTAGATTTATCATTGCGGCATTCCTCCACAATTATCCTAAGCGTAACGAGGTGGTCCGTTGTTGAGTGCTTCCTTCTAAAACCCGCTTGGCCTTTAGCCCGCTTACCTTCACTTTCAAGCTAAATGCTCAACTTCTTTTCCAAAATAATACCATATAACTTGGCCAAGAGAGGGATGATAATAATTTTTTGATAATTAGAGGGGTTATTTGTATCCCCACTTTTAAAAATAGGGATAATGAGGCTCTGAGTCCAAGGTTTAGGGAACCCTTGCTTGACCGCTTGGTTGAAAAGCTTGTGGATGTGGGGGATGAGGACAAGACCTCCAAATTTTAAGATTTCCACCTGGTAACCTTCAATGTATTTAGCTTTCCCATTTTCCAGGAATTTAACCTCAAAATCAATGTCTTCTAATGAGAAAACTTCTTTCATTGTGAGCAGGGTTTCAAAATTATCCTTGGCATTTGGAAATTCATAAAGCTTTTTAAGATAGGAATTCCAATTGTGTAAAAAATATTTATTATTATCTTTAGTTTTCCTAGTTAGAATCTGCCTCCAGAATTTCTTAGGAGCCACCTTAGAGAGGTGTAAGAGATTCTCTTGTCTTTTACGAATATATTGCTTCTTTTTCCTTTTAGTTAGGGCTTTGTATATTTTTATCTTGTCAATTTTGAGAGATTAATCAACAGCTTCCTTAATTGCTCTCCTTGCACTTTTACAATCTTTGTCATACCATGGGTTGGTTTTTCTATTTATTTTGTTACTTGAGACTTCAATTGAGAACTTGTTAATAGAATATGAAAGGGTTGTAGTAAAGTTACGATAGAGGTCTGTTACACAGTATTTTGTCACCGTCCCTGCAATCCCTTGTCCCACACATTGGAGGGCTATTCCCGTGACCTGTTAGCAGTGACATGACTTGAAACCACTTTCATGGCATCCCCTTTCATAAGGAAAAGCATTCCCCTGAAGAAATTTTCCTCTGAAAAACCCTAAAAAAAGATCTTTTTGCCTTGGCGCGACTATCCAGTTCAGCCCTCGCGCCAATGGGGGAAATCCACCATAGAGGGCACACCAGCTGGTGCTCTATCCCTGTGTCTCACTCATGCCAAGCTTGATAGGGGATGATTTTTAAAAATAAATGGTGGAAGTTTGATTCCAACAAACTCCTGAACGAGTCACCAAAAGGAGTTGGGTGGTTTGGCTCCGGATCTCCATGTATGGGAAGTAGTTTTCCACCTGTCATGGTAGCTTCCTTAGAGATAAGGCCTATCCCATGATTATAGGGATCCCAACTCCCCTTCCTCCATCTATAAAAGCTTTCCTTCTCCCTTAGCAAGCTAGCTGAACTTGTAGGAAGGAAACTATAGCCAGACAGCTATTAAGGGCCAAGCCGAAGAGAGAGAACTTTGTCCAGATTCCCGACAAGATTTGTTGAGACGTGCTCCGTTGTTAGCCTTGTCAAAGGAAGATCATAGAGCCAGAGCATTTGGTTGTAATCTTTCCTTTGTTATTTATAATATAAGAGACTCTGATTATGGTTCCATTCATGTGTTTATTTCTTCATGTAATGAATTATATCCTCTCTGACTGATATATGGTTACATGCTTTATATTTTACGTTGTATGTCATTTTTTCCTTACATGTGTGTAGGTGTTCGGATGTGTCTAACGGAAGGATCATGATATGCCAAGCGAAGGACGGGAAGCGTGATCCTTTCTTCAACGACCACTGCGTAGGATTTGAGGTAGGAAATTTGTTATGATTTTTGTCGTTCTGTAACTAGGAACCTGCGTCACTGCGTGACTTAATTGTTGCTAGACCCGATTTGGGATAGCAGGGATCGCCTCTGTCCGCAGAGGGGATTTACCTCCTCAACAAGTTCATTTATGTTCTCTATACTAGATAAAAAAAGAAAATTAGTTTTTAATTCATTTAGAAAAAGATCATTTTTATTTCTATCAAAGATTAAGTTCTTTTGACTATAAGGATTATCTTCAATGGGATTTCTATGCATGAAAAAATTGAGAGTTATGAGTAAAGGTCTATGATCAGATTCAGGCTCATGGTCATCTAGGATGTCAAAATTTAGTATTTCATTGTATAAAGGGAGATAAAAAATAGCATAGTCTACCACGCTACTGCCAAGCCCATGGATGCAGGTCATCTGGCTAGAATTGGGCCACTTCTTTAAACCGTTGCAAATTATGAGATCTTGAGCACTACAGAGCTTGACTAGTGGTCACCCAAACAAATTATCCCCAAGGTCTTTAGAGCTCCTTTTGTACCAGCGAGCCAGAGTAAGGTCTTCGTCTAACCAAAGAGGATTGGAGTTGGAATGATTTCTTAGAAGAATAGCTTGGTTGCTTGAAGTTCAAGAATTAAAGTCACCCATTAAAAGGATATTACCTTCATTCCTTAGGCTAGAAATATCGTTCTCTAAACCATTGTAAGGACTATTTTTATCTAGATTCTTTTTCTTATAGAAGTTAGAATTGATGGGGGGGAAATAACAGAATACTATGTAGGTCTTTTTTATCATTAATCTCAATAATCTCAATCCAACTATATTGGCTGCAAGGGTCATTTTTAGGGAAAATTTTAGGGGCTAATATTCGTAGGTGGGCTAATTTTCCATGATTTCCCGTAAAAAATGATTCTTCAATTTCCATTTTTTTGAAAAATTGTTCACCCAGATTTTATAGTATTAAATTATTTTATCCTAAAATTCACCAAAAAATTATATATACTAATATAAAATAATTAGAAACCTAAATATTTTTACAAAAATATCATTAAAAATTTTACAATTTACATATTGGGGACTATTAAGATTCACCAAAGTTTCTAAACTTTAAGATAAACTTCCATCCTTAAAATTTTCCTTGGTCATTTTTATAAATCCTAGCATGGGGGGGAATTGTCTTCTTAATGTAGAAATCTATGCCCCCAATTCCTCTACAGGAGGATCACATGTTCCAGGTAGACCATAGTGAAAATCCATCTATGTTAGGGACCTTAGGTTTTTCGTGCTCCCAAGTTTCAACAAGCAATATAATATCAACATCATTTGAGATCCAACTTAGCTTTGGGCCTTTGTTCCATGGAAAGCTCCGACAGTTACAAGAAATAATTCGGAGCATATTGAATTGCTATTTATTATTATATTTTTGGTTTCTATCTCGAATAATGTCTTTTCTGTTTCTGATTATTGCCCATTTTCCTTCCTTCCTAGATTCTTTTACCTTTTGAACCTCCTTTCTTAATGCTGCTTGATCTTCTGGAATGAAATCTTCATTTATAAATATTCCCGTTCCTTTTAGACTTGAGGTTTTACTGAGTATGTCATACTTATGGTCAGTAGAGCTCACCTTTATTCGGATTAGCCTTCCTTTATTCTCATTTAATTTCCCTAACCTTGTTTCTTCTTTGAGACACATGGTTTCAATTTGTAATTTATTGAGTAATTATGTATGGGCTATGGCTAAAGTATCCTCGTCTACCTCCTCTTTCAAACCGAAGATTATAAGGTTCAAGGCCCTTTTGTTACGCTCATGGTCTAATTCGATCAATTTTTTCATTTAATCTTTAATTGGTTTGATATCTAATTTACCTGCCCCACTATTTAGGGTGAGACTGTTGTTAACTTTTTCTTCTAGTTCTTTAATCATGTTCTTCATTTTAAGACTCTCTATATTATCAACATCTCCTTGCTGGGATGTTTGGTTCGTATCTTGGTTTTGTTTTTCTATGACTTGCAACCTAGTCTCCATTGCCTCCACTTTATTCTCCAATAGTTCTATTTTATTTTCTATTTGTTTTTGGATCTTGTCTTCAAGAGATGTGAATTTGTTTTCTAGCATGGCTTCTAACTGGGTTTGTAGCTTGACTTCTCTTTCTTCTCTATGTTTCTCTAAAGACTCTATATACTCATAAAGGCTCTATAGAGTAACTATGCTAGGTCTACCTTTGGTAATCTTTGGTAGTTGTGGTGAATTATTCATACTTGAGAATATATGAGCAAATATTTATTAGAAAAAGATAAGGTATCCTTGTTTATTTATTATTATTATTTAGTTATATATTATTTAATTAATTTATTGATGTATTTTATCTAAATAATTATTTTATTTTATTTTATTTATTAAATTTAAATATTTTTTACCCCTCAATTTCCTATTATATCTATTTTAATAACATAATAATTTATAAACCCTTTTTTAATAAAAATTTTATTTTTTCTTTATTTTATTTATTTATGAATAAATTTTCCCCTCCTTAGTTCCTTCCTAGGTAACTCTGTTGATTTTTATTTTATAATTGTATATTATTTAATTAACTTATTGATTTATTTTATTTTTATCTAAATAATTAATTAACTTTATCTTATTTTATTTATTAATTTAGAAACTTTACACCTCCTTATTACCTATTATATTGTAATTACATAATAATTTATAAACACTTTTTAATAAATTTTATTTATTTAATTAATTAATTAATTTTATTTTAATTTATTTATTTTTAACTAACTAACTAACTTTCTAATGGATAGTTCTTACTAGCCAGTTTTCAATGGCTATTTCTGGGCAACGATGCATCCCCTCTATTTATTCATTAAGATCGATTGGTCTCTCCATTTCTGGGCAATGATGCATCCCCTCTATTTATTCATTGAGATCGATTAGTCTCTCCACCTTGTCCTGGATGAACCACATTAGTTGGTTCCAAAATTCGACCTAATAAGCAATTTTATCTTTTATGTAACTTATATTTGTTATAAAGAATTTATTTTTGTAATTTGACGTAAATTATAATTTAAACATCTTTCTATTTATTTTTTAATTTATTTTAAGTACTTTAGTTTAAGATTAATTAATATTATTTTTAAATAAAAAAATTGTAATTATATTATCCATTATATTTATAATTTAAATAATAATAATAAATAAATTATTAAAAATAAATAAATTATTTTGTATAATAAAATTTTTCAAATTCAATAATAAAAAAATTACAATTTCAATCATTTTTCAATATTATGTGAAAATTAAAATTCTTTAAAATTCCAAACTTTTAATTTCTTTTTAACAATTCCAATTTTAACCACCTCGTTTTAGCAATTTTACCATAACCAATAACTACTTTAAACCACATGAAATTGAGAAAAATATTCTGAAATATCAAACACCTTGGAGAATGCCAATAATTGACTTAACGATTTTCCACCTTTACAGAAAGCTTTGTACGTTCAGAGACAGATTGAACTGTGCTTTACACATGGGAGGTAATTGTTCCATCTTGCTTTTCATTTATTCATTTTCCGATCAGTTACTTGAATAATAAATTAATAAAAAATTAACAAAAATAAATAAATGCTCACCTATATGCCCACAAACCTAACATCAAAGAGATTAATTCTCACATTCAACTATCAGATAAATATTAATAATAGCACGATATTCTTTTGAAATCCAATGGCTGAGATGTGTCTTGTGATTTCGCGACACTTGGCAGATATTCAATGGAAGATATTTGGCCTGTCAGATCACGACACTTGGCGCTCATCTAATGCCTGATATCTAGCCTGTCAAATTGGGACATTTGACGCTCATCTAATCGCTGGGATCTAGCCTGTCAGATCATGACACTTGGCAGAAATCGAATGGCTGGGATTTAGCCTGTCAGATCGTGACACTTGGCAGAAATCGAATGGCTGGGATCTAGCTTGTCAGATCGTGACACTTGGCAGAAATCGAATGGCTGGGATCTAGCCTGTCAGATCGTGACACTTGGCGGAAACCCAATGGGCCTGTCGATCGTGACACTTGGCAGAAATCGAATGGCTGAAATATGGCCTGTCGATCGTGACACTTGGCAGAAATGGAATATCTGGGACCTAGCTTGTTAGATCGTGACACTTGGCAGAAATGGAATCGCTGGGACCTAGCTTGTTAGATCGTGACACTTGGCAGAAATCGCATAGCTGGGATCTAACTTGTCAGATCGTGACACTTCGCAGAAATCGAATAGCTGAAATATAACCTGTCAGATCGTGACACTTCGCAGAAATCGAATAGCTGAAATATAACCTGTCAGATCGTGACACTTGGCAGAAATCGAATGGCTGAAATATGGCCTTCAGATCGTGACACTTGGCAGAAATGGAATAGCTGGTATCTAGCTTGCGATCGTGACACTTGGCAGAAATCGAATGGCTGGGATCTAGCCTGTCAGATCGTGACACTTGGCGGAAACCCAATGGCCCTGTCAGATCGTGACACTTGGCGGAAACCCAATGGCTGACATTTGGCCTGTGATCATGACAGTTGGCAGAAACTTAATCGCTGAGATCTGGCCTGTCAGATCGTGACACTTGGCATGGCTGACATTTGTCCTGTCAGATTGTGACTCTTGGCAAAAACCCATCGACGGTTGAAAACATACGCAGCCAGATAGTCACACATGGAGCCCATTGCCTGAAAGTACGTATTATAGACTGTAAATATTTTAATCTTCCCAAATTATAAAGAGTTTCGAGACTTACAACGTTTGTCATGTGGGATATATGGCAGATATATATTGTGGATGAGCAGACGACGTACCAAAGCTTACGCCTAAATCCATACGCCTCCGACATCGTGGTGGTAACTACTAGTCTCTGTGAAGGAGATACCGTGTCAGTATTTCGCGGGACTGTAGATATTCGTTAATCCGGGTAAATGCTTTTCTGGCGAAAAACCTTACACTACTCTGCTGGGAATCCATATTGTTTTCCGAGCCACCAGCCATGAAAACATCCATTTCGTATTTCGTGGTGAAAAATCAGAGTTCTTGTTGCAATATGAATTGGTGTCATTGGTTTGGTTTGCTACGCTACGTATGAGTTTGGTGTCATTGGTTTGTCCTTTGTATCATTCGCCCGGCCATGGTTTAAAATATTGCGCATTTTCTTTTGTTCTGTTCCCGTCACATATCTGCACTAATCCATGTCAGTTTCACCCACATAATGAATAATAAAAACATATTTGCACTAATCCATGTTAGCTTCACTCACAGAAAATATGACTTAATTCACTTTGGTTAAATCTTATGCTCCCTGTGACTTCAATATCGCATTATTTGTGACAGGGATGGATGTATGCTACTCTCATTCTTCTGCATCATGAACCCAATTTCAAACTGGAATTCCCATGAAATGCAACTCATGAACTGGCTTTGACTTCCTCAGGGTTACTTATGGATTCAAAACCAAATAATTCAGCAGAGACTCCCTTCAAAACATATTCACAAAGTCATGAATACCCTTGATAGCTTTCTTCTTAAGCAACCATCATGCTTGTATTCTTCAAACTGCAGTTATCATGTCACTGCTAAATCATATCTGTCTGTAAAACCCTAATATGGCAGACAAAGCTATCTTTAACCACATGTTTCATCCAATCGATTTCCATCTCTCAGACCAAAGGATCAGGATCACACTGTAACTGACAAGTGCAACCGGCCAACAGCTCGAAAGGTTTCTTATTTCGTAACAGTGGTGGAATTCCTATGGCGCTAGGGAGTAATGCTGGCACCATGTTTAACGCAAATTTGATTCAGTGTGTAAAATGACTAAACCAATGTGGTCGCTGGCATTTTCTGCAGTAATCATTCGGTGCAAGGGACATTCATATTCATATAAAAATTCAACATGCATTCTCTATTAAGTTCGACATACATCCTACGTAATCAAGCTTTTAGTTTAGTTTAATTATTTTTCTGTTTTGTATTTTTTTCTTTTCAATTTTTGAAACTTATCTATATATAATTGATAAATGCTGACCTTTGTTTTTTTTTATTGAGTAAAAGATCAACCATCATCATCATTGGCCCATATGTGAATTATAAATGTTAATGAAGTGTAAGATTAAGTACAGTTGTTGAAAAGCATTATTAACTGATTAATAGTCACCCATTTATATAATAAATAAAATATGGTTCAATAAGCATGATGACGATATAGAAAACCATAAACTGTAGAAGAATAATGCATATGTAATAGTAGTGCTGCTATATATATAATCGTAATTTTGCAAAATATGGTACTAAAATTGCAGTGTATGGTTTTATGAGGGTATGGCAAGAAGAGGGACCAAATTTATGAAAGATGTAGTGATAGATAGAATTCAAAACTAATTAGCAAAGAATTGGTTTTACTATGTGATTCTAGTATTTTGGACTAATTAAAAGGTTAAATATGGTAATTTCACTCAATCAAATGATTAGATATTTGTCTTACATAATAATAATAGAAGTTATGGGAGGAACAAAGATATATCAACAATATTCTAAAGTACTATGTTGATTAAGATAGTTTTGGTGATCAAACTCCATTAATAATAATAGAAAACCCTTGATTTGGTGATCAAATTTAGTTAAATTTGATTTTTCTAGTACATTTTTTGTTTTGAGGCCAAATTTTTACCTCAAAATTTTCCTAATTATTGTTCAATAATGCTGACCATGGGTAAAATTTATGATTATGTTTGACCATGGTTAAGCTTGCTTGAACTTGTTTGAACATGGCTGACTCTAGTTAAAAATGGTCAAGTTATGGTTGACCATGAACATGGTAGTCCATCTTCTCAATGTCAACCATGGTTGTCCATATTAAGAATGAGTGTCCATGGTTTGAACATGTTTACCATGGTGGACTGTGGTTGTGTATGGATGGACTAGGTTGACTATGATTGAGCTTGTTTGAACATGACTGAATAAAGTTGGCTATGGATGAACTTGGTTACCATGTTTGACCCCACTTTGACCCTCACGATCTCCACCTAGTCAACCCATGTCATAGCACATGTGTTCATGAGATATTAAAGAAAACCTCTATCTCACTAGATATTCATAAAGACCTTGCAACATGTTTTTTTTAACCCCTTTTTATACCCCTCCAATACTTATAATTTATCCCTACCCCACATCACTTCCTAATACCTATAATATATTTGAATCCATTTTTTACAATTAAAAAACCCCCTTTATGAATGAATGTGGTAAGATATAATCCCCATGGTTTGATTGTGCTTGAGGTTGCTTAAGCATGTTTGACCTTATTCCACAATGGTTGATTATGGTCAATATATGATTGACTATGGACAAACATCGTAGACAATGGTTATCCAAATTTACCTGTAAATGACTACAATTAATCATGGTTGACCATGATGATCATGTTCACCATGGTTGGCCATCTTGACCATGTTCACCATGGTTGAGCACGATTAACCATTGTCAACCATGTTGACCGTTATCAATCATGGTTTGGTTACGTTTAATGGTTGCTTATCTTGACCATGGTTGAACTTGTTTTCTACGATTGACTAGGCTCGACCACATATGATGCTGGTTTCTTGTGTTTGACCTTGGTTAATAAAGAGAAAATCATAATTGACATAGTTAAATATGACATATATCAATGTATTTGCTTGAATCGATATGGAAACATCCACAAATCATAGAGCCACATCCCAAGCGTTTGCACAGGTAGGAAATTGTGATATGCATATTTCCCATGAGTTGGTTTGATGATGGTTTTAAATATTGCATGAGAGTTTAGTGCCAAAGCCGCTAAAACCAAAGTGACACAATATGGTTGGTTGTTTTTTCTTTAAAATCAATTTTAGTTGTCATGTTTCCGTAGGGAAGGCTCCAGGCCTTGCCATTATTAACTTGCGAGTGGGTGGCTAAGATGCTCCAATAGCTTCTTCATGCTTATTAATTGGAATAATAATATTAATGATTTTTAATATTTTCCTTTTTAAGAGTGAGAAACATATTTTTCTTGAACACCTAAATCTATTCACATTTATTGGACTTGGACTAGTGTTAATATAACTATCACCCGTATATTGATGCTCCATCAACTTAGAATTTTAACATCATATTAAAAATAATAAAAATTAAAAATAAAATATTTTTTAATTTATATTTTGTTTTGGGTATTTTTTTAATATGTTTTATATTTTTTTATATTTTTTTATTTATCATCTATTTTTGTTTTATTGTTTTAATTTAAATATGTTTGATAATTATTTTTATTTTTGTTTTTTATGGCTTTAATTTGCATTTTATTTACTTATTCATTCCTTTTCTTTTTTAAGTTTAATAATTTAATTTTTTTTAAATACTATTGTTCATTTTAAATAATTTAACATTTTTTATTTATTTATTTTATTTTATTTAAAATAAAAATAAATTTAAAATTAATGATGTTTTTTCTCTTCAAAAAGATGTGGAGAGTTGTTTTTTCCATTTATAAGTTTAAAACAAAAATTCTACTAGTTGTTGAAACCATGGTTTAAGTTGTGATTTTAACTCAATAAAAAATTGTTTTGTTGATAGCATAATTTCTTTTTGAAATTTAATTTTAAAATTTGAATTTTTTTACCAAGGTTACAATTTCAAATAAATCATAAATTTAACCACCCAAAAATGGTAAATGGTCTTACTAGTAGCACCACTTTTTGATTTGATTACTGACTTTGCTAGTTTTAACCAAATATGGGTTTTTTGAACCAAAGTTCTTGTTTTCAGGTCACAATCCTCCCTATGTCAATAACCATGTTCACACCCATTAGATCGCTAATAGGTGTTTTCTTCTCTCACTACGTATTTTCCCTTTTCGAGTCTTTTTAGATAGGATCCTTTAATATACCCTTCCAAACTCAGATAGATTTTTAAATTAAAATTAACATGTGATGATTCTATATTAAGTAAATATTGAGGTATAACTAAATTACCTGTTAGGTCCCTGTAATTTGTCAGATTGGCAAGACCAAATTGAATAAGGGTAACATCTAACCAACATTGGATCCCTAGAACCTATCTTTCCTGCCCTCAGAGAGGGCTCTCTCTATATTTGTGTGAAAGATGTAACTTGTATGATTTTAGGGTTTTTATTTTAGGCTAGTTCTAATGATAGGGTTTGTTTGTTTGTTTTGTTTGGTTGGGTTTCTTGTAAAGAAGAACAGATAGAGTGAAAGAGATTCAGACCATTGGGCTATGCAGTTTGCAAAAGGTCTTGAAAAGTACTACAATAGGTCAAGGGTGTTTCAGAGGGTAAGTTAACAAAGCCAAATGGATCTAAATAGGTTAAGTGAGTGTGAAATGAACATTAAGTTGTGAATGTAGTAGGTTTAAAGGGAAGTTAAGAATTCTTCAACATACCAGAACAAGAAAATCCTTCAGGACAATAGCTTGGTAAAACTGAAAAGAAATTAAGGATTCTTTAGCTAGACTTCACTAAACAGACCTCAAAACAATAAACAAGTAATCTTAGAGAGCAGTTAATAATTATATAATCATTACCTTCATACAAAGAGAACATTTAAGATAACATTTCAGTGAAACTAAAGAGCATTTAAGAATTCTTTAATCAAACTTCAAAGAAGAAAACATAGAGATAAAAGGATGCAGATAGAAATAGGGTATGAAGATAGCATATCCAACTCTAAAATTTCTGTCCTATTATTAGAGAAGTAGTGAACATAATGTAAACAAAGGAAAAAAATTGGCAAGAGTGGAATAACATCACCATCTAACATATTTCATGAATTCTAGGAATGTGTTGGTTCCATTGATATTCAGTCCAAGAGATTTACAAGGCTCCAAAGCCAAACTTCATTACAACTCAGAGTCTATGCTCAGCTCAACAATCAACCAACAATAAAAATGAAGCCTCCATGCAATATTTAACTTGCAAATGAGGAGGTGGAAACCCTAGCTAGGGTTTTAGAAGTCATTTATTACATATTTAAGGCATTTTGACCTTTGATACCATGCAAGGCCCAAGGCAAAATATCAAAGCCTCATTCATTACAAAAATAACTTCTAACATAAATTCTAAGCTAACTTTGTAGATATTTGTCCTTCAAGCCTTCAAAAATATATTTTTAATAACTTCTTGTGTCTTTTATTAACTTTCAAGCAAGGGTGCAGTGCCAAGGTGCAAGGGCACAACGCCAAATCTGGAAAAATTACCTCTTTTGCAGCTGATATTTGGAGGCCTTCTGGGTGTCCAAATGAGCTCCGTGATAGCTCATTGGAAATCCTATCTTGTCTAGTTTCCAAATCTACCTAGTGTTTCCAGTTTGGTGTCCATTTGCCTAATCAAAAACCGATTATCTCAAGACTTCTCCGGGCTCAGCGCCAATGCTGAAAATAGGGCAAAAAGGTGATTTTTAGGTAGTTTTTGGCACTTTTGGAGGACCAGTTTTGCTCCAAATGAGTTGAAATTTTTTGTGGGTGATTTCCTTGCCATGAGAATCATGAAAATTTAAACCTTTCCTCAATTGAGTGCCCCAAAAAGGATCGCAACACCAGTGGCGCTGCGCGTTTGGCCCTTTTTTCTGTTGACCAAACAATCAAAAACTCAAAAGTGCAAAAAGATGCCAAAAATGGATTTTGTCTTGCTAATCATGTTTGGGAGGATTGGAGAGATATATCAACAAGGATTTTAAGCTTTTAATTCTCCTTTTTCTTGGCTAGGGCTTCACGTCTTGAGGAAAATTGTTCATTCAATGTAAGCTCATTAGCAAGCTCGACCTCCTTTTTTCTCTCTAGTTCTAGAGCTCTTTTTCTTGGCACTTTTTCTTTTGCCTCATTGGTTTCACCATACCTTTCATAGCCCTCATCAAGAAATGCCTTTTCCTTTTTTTATTCTCTCTTTGACTTGAGAAGTTGAATCTCCATGATGGCCTGCTTGGTCTTGAGTTGTTCGTTTTCCTGCTCATAGTATGCAATGATAAACTTATATCTCTCTAAGTTGGTCTGAAGCTCACTGATTTGGGCATCCTTCTTCTTGACAATAATTTTGAAGGCCTCATCATCACGCTCATCATCTAAATTAACAAGGTCAAAACCAATCTTTGTCTCATGGAGGTCGTCCTCATCATGAATGTCTGCCTCATGTACATCTTCTTTTGCCATCTTTTGTTTGCCCTTATGATCATGCCTCTTTATCATTTTTTCCTCCATACCACTGTCTTCACCCTCAGACATTGTAAACCCTATTTTGGAAACCCTAGGGCTAGTGTGAAATGAGATGAAGGAAGGGTATGAAACGACAGTTTTGGAAAATGAATGGAATGAGTGAGAATGAAGGTAATGGATGTTGTGACAAGAAGGATGAATGGAAACCCTCAAGCAATGTAGCTTCCCCTGTTATGACTGAGTTTTCTTCAAGGAAGATGAATTAAGCATGAAACAGTGATCTCTAACCAAAGCTTAGGGTTTCATTTATATTGACTTAGAAGTGATCAAATGACATCAAAATAGGGTTCATGTGATGTACTTACCCCCATTAGTGTTTAGAGGACCTTTGGAAAATACTTAGAAGCAATTTGGAGTGATTTGAGTGGTTGTAGGACTTAGAAACCTTTCTTGTCCAAGGGCGCAGTGCCAGTGCTGAGGGCGCAGTGCCAAGGGCTGAGGGCACAATGCTAGTTTCTGAGTGCGCAGTGCTAGTTTCTGAGGGCACAACACCTTTTTGAAAAGGGCATTTGGAGGCCTTCCCGGTGTCCAAATTAAGCCCATGATATCTCGTTGGAACCCTTATCCTATCTACTTTCCAAATCTACCTTTGGTTTGCTTATTAGAGTTGATTTGACATGTCAAAAGTTGATTCTCCCTAGAATTATCAAAAAGTGTTGAATGATGGTGCAGAAATGCAGAGTGCTAGTACAAACAATGTTTGGAGGCCTTCCTCAACTCCAAATTGAGCTCATGATTGCTAATTGGAAAGATATTCCAGTATAGTTGTCATTTTACTCATCAATCAAGTCATTTGGACACTCCAGATATGAGAAAACTTGATTTTTCCAAGGTCGCTCCAGAACTACAGCAAACCTCTTGTAGCACATGTAAATTTAACATCTCTCCCAAACCAGGATACCTGTGTAAAAACAGAAGGAGGATTTTCTTCATTAACAAATGAGGGATAAAAAAATCTCTCACTTTTGTTAATTTCATCTCTTTTTGGTCAGAAACACAGTTTGAAGAAAAATTGGCCCTATGAGTGATTCCTCGATGTCATTTCTGCAAGTGATCACTGTTTTGGCACTCAACTGGACCATCAAGTTAAAAAACCTAGTTCTCTACAAGAAAAATATGTTCCCCTTTCCTTGGCTGTAAGTGGTTTTCATTGAGGAGTAGACAGTCCACCTTATCAGTAACTTCTTCTTACACAACTTTCAACACTCCTACAGAAGTGCCAAAATTTGTCCATTTTTCTCATTTGTAGACTTTGAACTGAAAAGATAATATTCTTTGGAAATATTTTAGGTCCTTCTTGAATAACCATGTCTTGACATTCTATTACATCGTAGCCAGATTCTAACAAAGGAAAATTTGTGCCTGAAATATCCAAGGATGACCTTAAACAATGTAAAAAGCCCTAATGACGTAGTGGGGGTGTTCTTTGACCCGATCTTGACTGAAATTTGACTTGGAGATCTTCGGGTGAAAACAGAGTATTTTTGCCGCTTATTATGCCCAAAGGGACACTAGAATGAGTCATCACTGGGAAACCCTAGAGGGAAGATGGAGTCTATTTGACAAGGGAAAACAGGGAAATGAGGTCATAGGCAGGAAAGAAGGATGAAGATGAGAGGCATAAGCCCATAAGGAGTCTTTTAGGAGCCATAGGGTGACCTTGAGATGGAAAAATAAGGAATAGTGAAAAAAAATTTATAAGGATAATGAAGGTAGTGAGATTTCTGAAACTAACAATATTCAAGGAAGGTTGTTTTCAGAAATCTTGAACCAATCTATAGTCATCTAAAAGTAGTGAAAAATATTTATGACTAATAGTGGCTCCACTTGGGGAGGGCGGCTCTTTTTCAGGAGGTGTCCAGAACCACAGAGTTCAAATCCCCAAGTTTTGAAGATTAGTAGCTGACTTGTACTTGGCAGATCCCTCTTCCTTCATTTGTTGATTTTACTCATGTCCTTTGAAGCTATGATCTTAAAATCTGAAAAGACATGATTTCTTCAATATCAGTTTTACCTACCCATCATACCTAACTTTTTTTCCTCGTTCTGGGTGTACTTGGAGTTACAATCCCTTGACATCATTTTCTTTTGAAAGAATAAAAACTATCTATGTCTACCCTTATCACTTCCAAGAGCTCAAATTAGGTCAATGAACTCTTTATTCTCTACCTACTCCACTTATCTATCAAGGTTAAGCAGTTTGATAGATCTTCATTCTCTAATATACTAACATGAAATTCGAAACATGACCAAACCAAGGTTAAGCAATCTGATTTGTCATGGGCTATGGAATTTTGGACAAGCTACACACAAACTTTATTTTTGTACAAATGAAACTAGAAACTTGATGGCTAATAATTTGGAATTTTTTACTCATCCCTCTCTTTCTCTTTTGGTTCAGATTTGACCATTGAAAACCAAATATAATTTCCTAATCTAATCTATTGATAAGACAAGTTCACATGGTTTGGAAAATCTTCTTTCATTAACCTATCATCATAAATTTAAAACATGTTCAATCATGATTAGACTGAATGACTGAACAAGACATTCTTTTCTTCAAAAGCAGTGGCATTTCGACTTGCACACTTTCAGACATATTCTTTTTTGGTATGGGGATGTACCTTTTCTTTTTACCTGCCCTCTTTTCTTCTTTTATTTGTTTTTTTCTCTTTTGTCAAAACAATCTAAAACTAAAAATATGCTCATAGTGTTGAGCTTATTGGTATACCTATCTATCCTTTCCTAACTTGGAGATTATATATACACTAGGTGAACTCTTTTCTCCAATGCAGCCAATCAAGTGACTACATGATTGATTTTCATCCAGCCCTTTAGGTATGTTGAAAAAACCAAAAGGCCACTCCCACCTCACTTGTTTTTGAACAACAATGCTCAAAATATTCTTCACACTCTGTAACAAACTATTATTGGCATATTTTACTCCTTCTCTAGATGTCTCTAAGAAGCCAGCAAAAGGATATTTGAATAATATCTGGTCTTGAGAATTTAAACAGTAATTTGCATTCAAGACTATTTTTGGCTCCACTTTGTTAAGCTTGGGATTATTTTGAGAAAGAAACTCTACCTCTTCTTCATGATAATCTGATTTTGGCAACCTTATAATGTTCTTCTATGTTGTTCTCCAATATGCTTGATATGCCTTGACTGAGTGGAATGGATTCTGCTTGCAGGCCTTTGTCAGGGAATTATCTAGTAATAGGTCCTCTTGAGGAGGTAGCACGGCATTGAGATTAACCTGTTCTATAGTTTATGCATGAGAAAGTGTATTGGTGGATAATTCAAAAGTATAAGAAATATAAATATCTTCTTTATATAAAAGGTTAGAGGATGGCTATATGTTTAAGATCTGATTGATTTCTTCATTATCTAAAGGGGGAGGCATTTTATTTTTTCCTTGGAAAGAACTGTGATGTTTCACTCCCTTTTATGACTGATCATAAGGCTGGATGTTTCTTGAGCCTTACACAAAAGAGATGAAGAATGAACACTTGTCTCTTTAGAGAGATCTTGTGGATCTTCCCTTATTTCCTAAATGATTTCATCCTCAATCAACTCCTTTTGGTTTTCATGACAACTATCTTGAGCATGAAATGCATGAATTTCTTCTAATAGATCCTTAGGATGCCAATCTCCCAAATCTTCATCGATGTTTACAAGGTATTGTAAGATATTTTCAGATTGATCACAAAAATTTTCAACTAATGATAAAGATGGACAATTTCCTTTATAATGCTCATAAAATACCTTGTGGAAATCCTTTAAAGAAAACAGACTTCCAGGTTCTAGGCCTTCATACCATTCCCTAGCTTTACCTTCTAATGTCCCCGTGAACATCTTCATGAGGCAGTCCTCATGCCATTCATCTTTTAACCTCCATGTATGTATGTGAAATTTGATGAGATGTAACAAGGGGTCATCAAACTTTTCATCTTGAAACATAGGCAGGTTTGTGCCCCAATTTATTTGAGGAATTTTGTGGGGGAATCCAGAAATGTGATCTATGTTTATTGGAGCATACCTGTGTTGTATCCTTGGATTCATTTTTGTCAATCAGTCAGAGGAAAGGGCTATTGCATATTTATAACCAGTATGGAGTCTTCTTGTTGGCTTGAGGGGTCCTGACCCATGTTCGGAGGTTAAGGTTTGCTAGCAAACCCCTATACTACTGGCCCTTTCAGTAGTGACCTGCTTATGCAGGCCAAAGTCTCACTTGAAGTAGTATGGGAGGGTGCTAGAACCAAGTTTCTGCACCCTGGGAGAGGGCAGGTAATTTAGGCAGAGTAGCATTCGACTTCACAAATATCAGATCACATATTACAGAACCTAGATCTATCAGTCCCTTTGCATCCACGTGCGCACTACCATGCAACGAATAACAGATATAGGAAAAAAAGAAACTTATCACAACTATTATTGCATAAAGTCTAATAAATAGATTCAGATCATTTGTCAATGCAACATAAGTACTAAGTACAGTTACTTGCAGAGCCTAATATATAATTATGCATACCATAACAGATCTATATCGCAGTATAAACAAGTAGCACAAGTACTCTCACAGCTTAAATTAATGGCATAGATCCAATAGATTCAGAGATTTCAACAACCTTCCGCATTCATTAATCCTTAAGATCCTTTTACAATACCCAAAACCCAACCTGCACACACAGCAGCAGGGTCTGCACACAGCAGGACTGAGGATCTCCACACACACAGCCAGTAGGAGTCCTTTCCCAAAAAAACCAAAACAGATCTACTAATTCACAAATTGCACCAATCTTAGTTTAAGTCTATGTTACAAATCAAGAAGGCTCAACTACTTATACTACTTTAGCCTACGCATCCAATGGTCAGCAAACCATGGTTTACGAACTCTTGGTCTACCCTTGATCCACTTATAATGCATTAGGGGCTTTGACCCACCCCAAAACCCCTACGTTAGACTAAATATAATCAAATATATACAAAAATGGACTAGATTCGCAGCTCTTGTAGGAGACCCTACTCCAACAGTCCTCCAACACAATCTTGTGACTTGTCCCGAGTTACTGTGGTGGTGGGGTATCCACCTGCGCCCGTATGGATACTATGGCCATAGAGTCATTTGATCTGATGCGGTTTGAGTTGGATACCATTGATGTAGCCAGGGAGCATATCTCCACGTAGGGTGGCAAGCCTAATCGCTTCGCCATCCGTGATCTCTTTAACTGTGTAGGGACCAAGCCAATGCTGTCAGAACTTCCCAGGATGCTTTGCAAACTGGCTATCATACAAGAGGACCAATTGGCCTTACAAGAAAGTCTTTTGGTGAATGTGTCGGTCATGCCAGGCTTTATCACGTGCCTTCTAGACTTGCTGATGGAACTTCACAATAAACCGATCTTCCTCCAAAGACATAAGATGTGCTAATCACTCCTCGAGGACGTCTGGTTCTGCCATGTTTATAAATGCTACGATACGTAGACTAGGAATGATATACTCCATGGGCATAATGGTTCTTTACCATAAACCATCCTGAATGGGGTTTTTCTTGTTAAATTCTTGCAGGTTGTTCGATAGGCCCAGAGGACCGACAGGATGTGCACATCCCAATCGCTGCGATCTGCATTGCGTACTTTGGTCAGTGCTTGCTACAAGATTTTATTAAAAGCTTCAACCATGTTGTTGGCCTGGGGGTGATATGGTGTGCTCTTCGCATGATGGATCCGGAATTCCTCGGTCAAAGCTCGGATTGTTTCATTAACAAAGTGTGTACCTCTGTCACTCATGAGAATCTTCAGACATCCAAATCTGGTTAGGATTTTTTCAAAGATGAAATTCGCAGCGGTATTCGCAGTACAATCCTTTACTGCTTACACTTCCGCCCACCTAGTTACATAATCGGTGGCCGTAATGTAGCGCGCACACATATTTTTTCCTGGGGGTTTTATAGGCTCGACGAAGTCGATAACCCACTTATCAAATGCTTTTAGGGACATTTATGGTTGAAGGGGTATTTCAAGTGTGACACATAGGTGTGATTCACCCCATGCTATAGTGTCAATGTTCTGTAGAGCTGTGTCAAGCACCTCTGTCCTGCCTATTAATCCAAATGTTCCCAGAAATTCATCCCTCAAAATCTCCCAGTGGCGGGTGCACTGATGGAGCTCCACATCTAAGTACCATGCAGTGGGAAGTGGTCCCAGGGCATGAATAAGCAGATGAACCCACTCTTGGGAAGTTCTATCGCACCATTGTTTTATCCAAGCGAACAGATATTCGCGTGGATCTTCAAGTCCAAGGAATGTTTTGATGTGCACGTCGACTGAGGCCTCAAATCGTAGGATCATCATATTCCAGCACTCCTCCCAATGTCGGAATGCCTCCTCATGCGTTACCCACCATTGCACAGGTGATCCATGCATGGCCAACTTACAAGCCCATAACTGTCGCTCTTGGGGAACCTCAGCTTCGAATGCCCGCAAAAAGTCCCTAACATTACCGAAACCATCGAAATAAGGTAGATCTCTTACCTCTGAGGAGATGCATCAGAAGTTCTTTATGATATGAATACATCGCAGCGTAGAGACATCATGTCACCGGTTTTTGCAATTCTCTATCTCCCCATCAGATTTAGAGAAACATTCACTTTCCTTTTCCCAGCAGAGTACCCCCTTCTTCGTGGGGTTGATCCAATCTTCATCTCGTGCAGTAAACTTATAGATATGTTCCACATCCTCTTCGTCACACACTAGTTTTGTGTATCGCTCACCTTCTGCCGGATCTAATGGTACTATTACCCTTGTACCGTTATTCTTGAATACCATGCTTTGCTTCTTTAGGTTAATGATGCCTCCCATATCGATGGCCCAATCCAAGCCTAGGACTGCAGGGTAGGGGTCTGCATCTTCAACAATCTAAATTACTTCAAATTCAGCTTGGACCTTAACCCCTGTGATATCCACCACAATCTTTGATAGTCTTCCCAATGGAATGATCTTCTGTTGATTAGCCATACGCAGCTGGATAGTGGAAAATTCCAACTTAGGTTCCCCCATTCGTTGCCAAGTCTATTTAGGTAATACATTTGCATTTGACCCTAGGTCCAAAATAACTTGATCCATCTCATAATCACCGATCTTCACAGTCAACCGCATCTCCCTACCAATGTGTTTCTTATACCTATAGAGGTTGTGTACATCCTTGAGTTCCGAAGGGAGGATAGTTCATGTTGTGCAGCTATCTATCAATTCCTGAAGATTTTCCACAGCCCTTGGGTTGCACAGCAACTTCATACATGAATGGAAAAAGGGTTTGACCTCCTTATCTACCTTGAGGTCCTCAAGCGGTGGTAAAGTAGATGCCTCTGCCTTAGAAAAGCCTTTTCGAGTTGCAATAAATTTTTCTTTCTCCTTTTTTAGCTCCAAACCTTCCTGTTATTAACTGTTGGCTGGATCAGAGGCTCGGTTGTAGTTTTCTCCCCAGGCCCCCTGATGGCCATCCCACTGCGTGTTATGAAATTCACGCTTGGATCTTTATCTCATAGTTCGGCCTTAACCGTCTGCATATTCTGTGTAGATGTCAGCTTCTTTTCCTGCATCGTTGCTATCAAGAATGGATAGTCTTCAATCACATGGTCTAGCTACCTGCAATACCGACAGGACTGTCTTGTAAGGTTTGGACAGTCCTTGGCAAAGTTCCCTACCTCTCCATAGTTATAACAGATGAGTTTCCCTCATCCTTGACCTGTGCTCCAACCTCTTTCGCCTCCCCTGCCCCTTGCTCGAGAGCCCCCTGCGCTCAAGAGGGATCTGGGTGAGGATGGATCCAACTGTACCCTATAGAGATTCCCTCGATCGATCATCACATCATATGTCCAAAAGTTCTATTCATCATGTATTACTGACCTGAATAACCTGCACCATTGCTATTTTACTTCTAGGACGTACGCAGCAAGGCGGGGACAATGGTTTGTGTCGTGCAGCCCTACAACATGGCAATCATCGCACCATAGTGCCAGCCCACTTGGTCCTGCAACTTCCCTAGGGTGCAACAGAATAGGTCCCCCAGCCTGCATGTAGTTTGTTAACAGCGGGTAGTTATCCTGGGTGTGACATTCGCCCTACATCGTATGCACCATCTTTCCGAGCTAGCCTCTGTGCCTCGCTCCTTTCGTAGGTTTTGGATCTCCACGTGCATCACCTCCAGTTGTCCTTGGATTTACTGGATGCCTAGTTGGGTATCATCTCTGGGCACAACTTCTAACTTCATAGCGACCTCCAGGGATTTTTCTCGTGATTCAAAATTTTGGTGACCCATAGGTACACGTAAGTGAGGGAGAAACATAGCAGTGAACCATTATGCGTGATGTCTGTCATCGTACTGAAATCATCCTTCCCTGATCACCTTCTTCAGCAGTTGATCGGCCTCCCACACAGACTCAGAAGGCCCTTGCTTGAAATCCTTTATATTGACCACTATTTGAGAATAGGACTTAGGCTTCTTAAACTATTGTTTCAAGGCATTCTTGATCTCTTCAATGGCTGAGTTTGCATGTTTTCCGATGTATCCCATGTACCAATCCAAAGCTCTTCCTTCGAAGGAAAGGGACAACTATTCTCTCTTCACCACATCAGTAGCTACGTTCTGCATAGTCCATACCGATTCTGAGACAAACCAGAACTGCTCCATGTCTTCATCTCCCACACCCTTAAAGGTAGGAAACTTCATGTGTGTAGCCATGTCGTCTTCTGGTGGTGGAGGTGTAGTTGAATTATTGCCCCTACGCTGGTTTGAAAGTGGTGTGGCTGGAGGACTCTGCGCAGCTGCTTCTCTTACTAGGCTCTAGACAAATCTACCTCATTCTAGGTTGGTCTGATAGTATTTTTTGCTTCGCATCGTACTCCCGTCTAGATCAGAGGTAACTCATTTTGTGTGGCTACACATAATACTTTTTTCGCATAGTAATATCTTAATCAGCAATGGTAAAGTCTTCAGAAACTTACCAATAAATCCTTTGAAGAATCTTCACTCTGCTTCAGAGTAGGAGACAAATTGATCGATGGAAAATTCCATCACGAATCCTCCTAGCACATTGTCCACCCAATGGTCTACGGTTCGAGTGATGGTGTTATCAGTCTTCTCTAACTGCTGGATCAATTCTTGGGTCCACTGTGTGACTCGCTAGTCCTTCCAACACTTCTAAAATTCGACCAACCTTGTGAGCCACTTCTGGAGCTCGATCACAATGGTTACGAAAAATATCTCATAGATCTCTGTGAAAATATACCTATTTTTTCCACTCTTCGGTGGTCAATCTCTTACTGCGGTTTTCTTTTACTGTGAATTCATGAACTTTTCGTTCGAACCATTCATCAATTTCTTTTCTTTCAGGTTTCCAGTACAGCCTTGGCATTACCAGATCCCTCTCTCAAAATGCTCCCGGTCCCGATAATGCAGCCATTTTTTGGCTTGAGGGGTCCTGACCCAGGTTTGGAGGTTAAGGTTTGCCAAAAAACCCCTATACTACTGGCCCTTTCGGCAGTGACCTACTTGCGCAGGCCAAAGTCTCACCCAAAGTAGTGTGGGAGGGTGCTAGAACTGGGTTTTCGCACCCTAGGGGAGGACAGGTAAGTCAGGTAGAGCAGCGTTCGACTTCAAAAATATCAAATCGCATATTACAAAACCCAGATCTATCAGTCCCTTCGCATCCATGTGTGCACTACCATGCAACGAATAACAGATATAGGACAACAAGCACCTTATCGCAGCTATTCTTGCATAAAGTCTAATAAATAGATTCAGATCATTTGTCAACGAAGCATAAGTACTTAGCATAGTTACTTACAGAGCTCAATAAAGAATTATGCATACCATAACAAATCTAGATTGCAGTATAAACAAGTAGCACAAGTACTCTCGCAGCTTAAATTAATGGCTTAGAGCATACATAATTAGATATCACAGATCCAATAGATTCAGAGATTTCAATAGCCTTTCGCATTCATTAATCCTTCATATCCTTTTACAATACCCAAAACCCAACCTGCGCACACAACAGGACTGAGGATCTCCGTGCACACAGCCAGTAGGAGTCCTTTCCCCAAAAACCCAAAACAGATCTACTAATTCGCAAATTACACCAATCTTAGTTTAAGTCTGTCTTACAACTCATGAAGGTTGAACTACTTATACTACTTTGGCCTATGCATCCAATGGTCTACAAACCATGGTTTGTAGACTCTTGGTCTACCCTTGACCCACTTACAATGCATTAGGGGCTTTGACCCACCCCAAGACCCCTACGTTATACTATATATAATCAAATATATACAAAAATGGACTAGATTTGCAACTCTTGTAGGAGACCCTATTCCAACACTTCTACAAGTGGAGTATTTTAGGTCTATTGAGAGTTGTGGAGTTGCCAGGTGGAATATTTAAACTTTTTTGTCCACCATTAGCAAATACTGAATTCATAGAGTGAGTGATTGGATTTTCTTCTATTAGGAATGATTAGTGCATTCCCAGGGGAGTCTGTGAGAAATAGTGGAGTCACCAGGTGGATGATGCTAAGGGTTTTGAAGATTTTCTTGTTGTCCTCCATCAACAATTGAATACCAATCTAGAGATATTTTTGGGTTTTTCAAGTTCTTTATGTAACACTAAGATTTTTAATGAGTGTTCCCTAGTGTTTTCACCATGGTGTTAGTATGATGAATCAACCAGATATCACTCTCGGCTGACACATGATTTATCTAAGTTTTGACATGGGATTAGTGAATTCTTAAGGAATACTTAAGATGTTACGTACTCAGATCCCCAACGAAGTCGCCATTATTTTAGGTCCCTGTAATTTATCAGATTGGAAAGACCAAATTGAACAAGGGTAACATCAAACCAAACTTGGAGCCCTAGGACCTAGCCTTCCTAGACTCAGAGTGGGCTCTCTCTATATTTGTGTGAAAGATGTAACTTGTATGATTTTAGGGTTTTGATTTTAGGCTAGTTCTAATGATATGGTTTGTTTTTTTGTTTTGTTTGGTTGGGTTGCTTTTTAAGAAGAACATATAGAGAGAGAGATTCAGACCATTGGGCTATGGAGTCTGCAAAAGGTCTTGAAAAGTACTACAATAGGTCAAGGGTGTTTCAGAGGGAAAGTTAACAAAGCCAAATGGATCTAAATAGGTTAAGTGAGTGTGAAATGAACATTAAGTTGTGAATATAGTAGGTTTAAAGGGAAATTAAGAATCCTTCAACATACCAGAACAAGAAAATCCTTCAGGACAATAGCTTGGTAAAACTGAAAATAAATTAAGGATTCTTCAGCTAGACTTCACTAAATAGACCTCAAAACATTAAAAAAGTAATCCTAGAGAGAAGTTAAGAATTATCTAATCATTACCTCCAGACAAAGAGAACATTTAAGATAACATTTCAATGAAACTAAAGAGCATATACGAATTATTTAATCAAACTTCAAAGAAGAAAACACAGAGATAAAAGGATGCAAATATAAATATGGTGCCAAGATAGCATATCCAACTCTAAAATTTATGTCCTATTATCATAGAAGTAGTGAACATAATGTAAACAAAGGAAAAAAATTGACAAGAGTGGAATAACATCACCATCTAATAGAGTTCATGAATCCTAGGAATGTTTTTGTTCCATTGATATTCATTCCAAGAGATTTACAAGGCTCCAAAGCCAAACTTCATTATAACTTAGAGTTTATTCTCATCTCAACATTCAACCAACAATAAACATGAAGCCTCCATGCAGTATTTAACTTGCAAATGGGGAGGTGGAAACCATAGATAGCGTTTTAGAAGTTATTTATTACATATTTAAGGCATTTTAACCCTTGAGACCATGCAAGGTCGAAGGCAAAAGATCAGAGCCTCATTCATTACAAAAATAACTTCTAACATAAATTCTAAGATAAATTTGTATATATTTGTACTTCAAGCCTTCAAAAATATATTTTTAATAAATTATTATGTATTTTTTTTAACTTTCAGGAAAGGGCGTAGTGCCAAGGTGCAAGGGCGCATCGCTAGGCCAAGGGCGTAGCGCCAAATCTGGAAACATTGCCTCTTTTAAAACTGAGATTTGGAGGCCTTCCGGGTGTCCAAATGAGCTCCATGATAGCTCATTGGAAAGAATGTCCTTTCTAGTTTCCAACTATGCATTTAGTTTCCCATTTTGTGCCCACTTTCGTAGTCAAAAACCCATTCTCCCAATACTGCTCGGGGTGCAGTGCCAGTGCTAAAAATACGGTAGAAAGGTGATTGTTAGGTGGTTTTGGCACTTTTGGAGGACTAGTTTTGCTCCAAATGAGCTGAAATTTTCTGTGGGTGATTTCCTTGCCATGTGGATATGAAGATTTAAACCTTTCCTCAATTGAGTGCCCCAAAAAATAGCACAACGCCAGTGGCGCTATGCGTTTGGCTCTTTTTTCTGCTGGCCAAACAGCCAAAAACTCAAAAATGCAAAAAGATGCCAAAAATGGATTTTGTATTTCTGATCATGTTTGGGTGGATTGGAGAGATACATTAGCAAGGATTTTAAGCTTGTACTTCTCCTTTTTCTTGGCTAGGGATTTAAGTCTTGAGGAAAATTGTTCATTCATTGTAAGCTCATTAGCAAGCTCAACCTCCTTTTTCCTCTCTAGTTCTAGAGCTCTTTTTCTAGGCACTTTTTCTTCTGCCTCATTGGTTTCACCACACATTTAATAGGCATCATCAAGAAATTCCTTTGACTTGTTTTATTCTCTCTTTTCCTTAAGAAGTTGAATCTCCATGATGGCCTACTTGGTCTTGAGTTGTTCATTTTCCTGATCATAATATGCAATAATAAAATTATATCTCTCTAAGTTGGTCTAAAGCTCATTGATTTGGGCATCCTTCTGCTTGAAAATAATTTTAAAGGCCTCATCATCATGCTCATCATCTAAATTAACAAGGTCAAAATCAATCTCTGTCTCATGGAGGTCATCCTCGTCATGAATGGATGCCTCATGTACATCTTCTTCTGCCATCTTTTGTTTTCCTTTATGATCATGCCTCTTTTGGATTTGTGCCTCCATACCAATATCTTGACCCTCAGACATTGTAAACCATATTTTTGAAACCCTAGGGCTAGTGTTATATGAGATGAAGGAAGGGTATGAAATGGCGATTTTGGAAAATGAATGGAATGACTGAGAATGAAGGTAATGGATGTTGTGACAAGAAAGATGAATGAAAACCCTCATGAAATGTAACTTCCCCTGTTATTAATGTTTTTTCTTCAAGGAGGATGAAGTAAGCATGAAACAATTATCTCTAGCCAAAGCTTATGGTTTCTCTTAGGGTTTCATTTATATTGACTTAGAAGTGATCAAATGGCATCAAAATAGGGTTCATGTGATTTACTTACCCCCATCAGTGTTTGGAGTACCTTTGGAAAATAATTAGAAGAAATTTGGAGTGATTTGAGTGGTTGGAGGACTTAGAAACATTTCTTGTCCAAGGGCACGATGCTAGTGTTGAGTGCACAACACCAAGGGCTGACGGCGCATCGCCAGTTTTTGAGTGTGTAGTGCCAGTTTCTAAGGGTGCAACGTATTTTTGCAGAGGGAATTTGGTGGCCTTCCCGGTATCCAAATTGAGCACATGATATCTCTTTGGAAATATTATCCTGTCTGATTTCCAAATCTACCTTTTTTTACTAATTGGAGCTGATTTGACCTGTCAAAAGTTGATTCTCCCAAGATTGGTCAAAAAGTGATGAATGATGGTGTAGAAATGCAGAGTGTTGGTGCAGACAACTTTTGGAGGCCTTCCGCAACTCTAAATTGAGCTCATGATAGCTCATTGGAAATATCTTCCAATGAAGTTGTCATTTTAATCATCAAAAAAGTCATTTGGACACTATAGCCATGATAAAATTGGATTTTCCCAAGGTCACTACAGAAGTGCGGCAAACCTTTTGTAGCGCATGTAAATTTGACATTTCTCCCAAACCATGATACCTGTGTAAAAAATGAAGGATTTTTTTCTTCCTTGACCTATGAGGGAAAAAAACACTCTCACTTTTGTTAATTTCATCTCCGTTTTGTCAGAAACATAGTTTGAAGGAAAACTAGCCCTATGAGTGATTCCTCTATGTCATTTCTGCAAGTGATCACTGTTTTGGCACTCAACTAGACCATCAAGTTCAAAACCATAGTTCTCTACAAGACCAATGTGTTCCCCTTTCCTTTTCTGTAAGTGGTTTTCATTAAGTAGTAGATAGTCCACCTTACAATACCTTCTGCTGACACAACCTTCAACACTCCTGCAGAAGTGCCAAACTTTGTCCATTTTTCTCATTTGCAGACTTTGAACTGAAAAGATAATATTCTTTGGAAATATTTTAGGCCCTTATTGAATAACCATGTCTTGACATTCTTTTACATCTGAGCCAGATTTTAGCAAAGGAAAAGTTGTCCCTGAAACATCCAAGGATGACCTTAAACAATGCAAAAAACCCTAATGACATAGTGGGGGTGTTCTTTGACCTGATATTGATTGAAATTTTACTTGGATATCTTCAGGTGAAAACCAAGTATTGCTGCAGCTTATTATGCCCATAGGGACATTAGAATGAGTCATCACTAGGAAACCCTAGAGGGAGGATGGAGTCTATTTGACAAGGGAAAAAATGGCAATGAGGTCATAGGCAGGAAAGAAGGATGAAGATGAGAGGCATAAGCCCATAAGGAGTCTTTTAGGAGCCATAGGGTGACCTTGAGATGGAAAATTGAGGAATTGTGAAAAAAGTTTTATAAGGACAATGAAGGTAGTGAGATTTCTGAAACTCACAATATTCAAGGAAGGTTGTTTTCAGAAATCTAGAACCAATCTATAATCATCTAAAAATAGTGAAAAATACTAATGACTAACATTACCAAGATGAGAATTAATATGAGCTGATGAAAATTCCACATTCTGGGAGACCCATACAAATGAGACATGTAACTCATTAAGCTTTCCTGAATAATATTTATTGTTATAAGTTCAATATTCTATGCTTCTCTAACCAATATTACCTAAACATACTTTTCCTTACTCTTATTGTCGATTTTATACATTCCCTACCCATTTCTAGCACAAATACAACCCCTAACCTTGCATTAGCCATATTCTTATATCTAAAAGACTTCAAACCTTTAATGGATAAACCCCTTCATTTATAAAAAATTCCTTTCACTTCTTCCATACAACTTTTAATTTCCATCATGGTAACCAGGACCTCATGGTTAGCTTTTATGTTGCTTCTTTATTCACTAAAATATTTGTCCCTGAAGTTATCGATTTCATCTCTAAATATTTGATATTAGAACCATAAATCTAATAATATTTTTCCTACCTCTATGCTCTTTATTTTTAATGGTAAATTATATTTTAAAATTGAATGCACGAGCATGGGATGTTCCTTATCCCCTATAGTGGCCAAAATTTTCATTGAACACATTAAAACGTTACCCCTAAACAATTTCCCTCTTAAGTTGAAAAGTCGGTTTCAAGTTTTTGATGAAATATTTGTGATTTATCCCCATGGGAAATCTTTCCTCAATTCATTTCATGACTATCTCAATAGTATACCTTCATATATTCAATTTACCATGTAAACACGACAAGAAAAATATCTCCTTAACTTGGATGTCCTAATTTCCCCTCTATCAAATGGTTTCTTTTCCCACCAAGTTTATCATAAAAGGTCTCATATTAATATATATATATTTATTCCCAATGCATTTTATCTCTGAAGTTATTTACCAAATTCCATGTCTTTATGGGAAATATTTCATTAACCAAGTAGGTCTATCCAAACTTGTCTTAAAGAATATATTGAGGATACATTTCATAACAACCTTACTAAATCCATTATAGTTAAACAATGCTATAATACCAAACACACTATTTTCTTGAATTAATCACCATCCTCTCATTACTCATCAAAAGACATTAAGGAACCCATATCAAATAATATATTGTAGATACATTTCATAACCACCTTACTCAATCCATTACAGTTAAGAATTATCATAATACCGAGAACCTCACTTCTATTTCTTGTTTCCCTTACCTACCCAGCTATTTTGTTCTTCCACAACACCTACTCCACCTTCCCCACCTTATGTTCCCACAACCCTAACCCCATAACAAAGAGATACATGCATTTATGTTGTAGATACAATTCCAAGATATAATGTTTTTTGATAGCCTTGGATGACTAGTTTTGATATTTGAAGCATGAAGAGATAATTTTATGGTTACATGTGAATGTTGGTATGTTATTATGCTTGAAATTTTGATCTAGTTCGGTTGTCACATGGTTGCACTGATTTAATGATTAAGAGATTGTATTTGGTAAAAATAATGCTTGGAATTATTGAGGGCTTATTGCTTTGCTAAAATGACAAAATTGTCATGACTTGTTGGGACATTGATCATTTATGACTTGATATATATGTTGTTGTTTGTTATTTTCTCTTATTCCTAGAGACTTTATCATGATGTGATATAGTAGGTGGAATTTAATGAACTTATTGCTATTGGTATTATGCAAAGGCTTGATAGTGATGTGAATAATGCCTTGATGCACATAAGATAGATGTTTTCTTAAACTCGCATCTTACAAGATTTATAATATATTTCCTTGATACAATGGATGTGATGGATGATTGATGAAGTCTTGTTGATGTGTCACTTGAGATGAGTATATGGCTTGGCATTTGAAAGTGTTAGATTTCCACTTGGAGTTTTATAGTGAGGTTTAGACTTGGTACTTGATAGATGTTAGAAAATTATATATTATGGAGCAATGCAACACATAAAATATGCGGAAAAATACAAGCACACAAAACACATAAAACTAGAGAGACACAGATATACGTGGTTCACCCAGTTTGGGCTACGTCCACCCTGAACAGCCAGTCCTTCCTTTCTATTATCCAGCAAAAATGAAGAGACAAAACCTACAACAGATCCGCTGTAATATCCTCTGTTCTCTCTCACAGTCTCCTTCTCTGTTTCTCGCTCCGAGAATACACACATAATACACAGCCGCAATACAATACCCTCATATATACAAGGGGGTTGCCTTCTAGGGAAAAAAACCCTAATCTAAACATAACTTCTACCATAAGATCATTTGCCTAATGAATGAATCAGATTGACTAGAAATTACTATACTTTTACAAGGCAATTTTACATATGTTTTTAGCTTCGGGGGTGCTGCCCCCGAAAACCCCCGCCAGGGGGGGGCTCCGAAAAGCACTGCACCCCCCCCCCCCCCCCTGGACCCCCCACGGCATCAATTAATTACAGGCGGCGTTGTCGCCCCTTTTAAGGTACAGGGGTCTAATGTTGTGATACAAAGTAAACAAGATAATCAGGCTCCACACCCAACAATAGAGTTTGACAATTGGTCTAGTGGGAAAATAGTTTTAACAGTGTTAAGGGTTTAACAATGATGATTTGGATTGGTTATTTTTATGATTAATGTTTGGATTCAAAGAGGTATTTAGTTATTCAAATTGAGCATATTGTTGGGTTGCAAATTTTGATAAATGATTGAGACATGTGGACCTAGTATGAAATTTTGAAGTGTGATCCACAAAGGTGTTGAGGGTCATAGCCTTCATTGAGGGAGTAGGATATTCCTTCTGGTAGGAGTTGGTCAACTTGATAAAGGATTAGTATCTCCCTTCCATCAAGAGATGGAGAACTTGTAGAGGTTGTAGCCTCCTGCATGTAGGAACAAGTGAACTGGTAAAAGTATTCTCTAGTACAAAATGTAAGAAGAATTTTTTTTTAATAATAAGAAGAAGATATAACAACAACATCAATGATTTTCTCCCACATTGGGTTTCCACCTAAAATCTGGTGTTCATATGTGTTGATTTTTTTTTCATTCTTATGGTTTACATGCTTTATACTTAATGTTTTACATGGTTTGTTTAATAAGTTATAATCTATAACAAAATGTTCTACTAATGAAAAAATGATGAAAACAAATTTGGAAATGAATGAATAAACTAAGTAAATTTTAATTAGGAATGCAATGCTGATTCACCCCCCCTCCCTCGTTATTTCTAAAAATTGGTATCAGAGTAGGTCCATCCACCAAATCTTAACCGCTTAAGGGTAGATCAGGGACAATGAGAAGGAAGCACAAGAAGAAGGCATAAGGAATGAAGAGGTCAAGTCATGAAAGCAGTGATAGTGATGTATATGATGTCGTGGCAATATCTACATTCATATATCAAGGATAATTATTAGCAGAACAATCCAAGTCAGAAAGTATGGATAATAAAGATATGCTCGTTGATGATGATGTTAATTATTAGGATTCAAAAGAAAATATGAAGTCTAGGATAATGGCCCTCGGATTTGATGTTTTGCGTTTAGTATGTAATGGTTATATTAAAACTCCACCATCAGGACACACTCTTTAGAAGAATAGTTGGGCATCAAATGGAATCCTTTGTAACATACTTGATTCAATATTAGAGAAATTTATACATTATGGAACCACAAAGGAGGTATGGGATAAATTGTAGGCCATCCATGAAGGAGAAATAAAAATAAGTAACAAAGGAAGTTTGTTCATAAAGTAAACTTAAAAGTAATCTTGTTTCAGAAACATTAAATGAATCTAAAAGAAATTTTGGTCTATCATAAGACAAGGGTGATCATGAAACATCATTTATTATATCAGATGGAGTTACTTATTAAGAAGAATACGTGTTAGAGTAAGTATTTAAGCTTAGAAGGAAACTTGTTTATTCTTTAAAAAATATTAACAATCGTGAGAATAAGTTGCAAGAATGAAAAAACGAGGATCATGATGAATCATTGAATACTGCGGAAATAATAGAACCTAAAGAAAGGAAATAATATTTTGAAGGGCATGAAGATCAGATCAGATCTCTAATATTAGATCTTGAAACATCGAACAAACAAACTAAAGAGCTACTTCAAGTATTTGAAGAACAAGAGAATGGGCTTAAGGAAGATATTATCGAATTAAGAATGCAACTGGAAGAAGGAATAAATATTGAAGAAGGAATGAGGAATCAATGTCAAATGCGAGAGGTTGAGGTAAGAATTCTAAAACGTAAATTAATATAAAAGGAAAAACATTTGAAATTCCATGATAGTACCAAGATATTGGACAATATTATTAATAGTAAAAGATCTGGCTCCATCAAATCAGACATTGTTTTTCATGAAAAAATTAAAGGATAATATAGATCTCAAGATTATTTCGAGGTTAAAAAATAAAACTCTGAGAATCCTAGTAAAGGAAAGTGAATTTTAAAAGGAAATAATTTTCTCCCAAGAATAGAAATGACAAATGATTCTCTCCTTTGATCAATGACATGCAATGTTTTATCTCTCATAACTATAGACACATTGGAGCCAATTATAGAAACATATTGTTCAGACCTGAGGAAAATGGTCTCTTCACAAGAATATCATTAGTCCCCAAGGAATCATGTTTCTTTAAAGGGTCTTGTTTTACATGTAATATATTTGGTCACAAAGCTATTAATTGCAATAAGAGGAATATGAAGTAGAAATATTATGATTTTATTTCCCCCTTATCTAGCCGTGTAAGGTGTTATACATGTAATAATTTTGGACATGTAGTAAATGAATACCAAAATAATACAATGAATTCATATAGACAACAAATAGATTCCCTTCAAAGAAAGAAATCTAAAAAAAATAATGTTATCAAAAGACCTGAAAAAGATGGATCCACCAGCACTCCTCGTATAGGAACAAGTAAGGTGTTTCATTTCTTTACATAACTTTGAAGAAGAATATCAATGGTACATATATATCAGATTATCTCATCACATGTTTGGAAATAAGAGACAATTTATCTCTCAAAAACAAGAGTGGTAAGATTATTCTTGGAAATAGTTCACCTACAAAAGTGCTAGTATAGGGTAATGCTAATATTGATGTTAAGAACAGAGAAGAAACTAATGCATTATTGGGTTAATGCCTAAAGAATAAAATTCTAAGTGTGGGAAAAATATATGATAAAGGGCATGTAATTATGTTTACATCATCTGGATGCAAAACTATAGAAGAAGACACTAGAAAATTTATAGCAAAAGGATTAAAAAATGCAAACAAATTATATGTTATAAAAAAAAAATCCAGGTTGAAAAAAGAAGTCGAATTCCTCCTCTTAATATTCAGGATAGGGGAAGATAGTCCTCACTACAGTCTATTATATCTAATGCCTATTTATGAGAGTATTTTCAAGGTTCAGGAGGAGTAGATGATATCTTACTGACAACGAGGTCCATGAGATGACTGGTGCATGATCTCAAGAATAGCTATGGATTGATGATGATTCATATGTTGTTTGATTATTCTTTTGCTGAGGATTTATGTCTCTTAAGTTGTGCCCAGTGCATGTTCAAGATGAGATTCTCATATGATTTAACAACTAATTGTTGGAATTATGATTGTAACATTGGTTTATGTTAGACTGTTTATCTAATGTTTTGGAATGTTGATCTATGATGTATTGTTGATGAATAATTGGTACAACTTCAAGGGGAGCATCTCCTATGATTCCAATGGAATTACGAAACATGGAAACTACTTTTATGGTTTTGGTTTGTTGATGTTGATCTATAATGATTTCATTATTGTTGTTGATCGACCGTCTTGAATCTCTTATCGTTGATTGGTATCTTCCTTGGTAAGAAGGATAAAACATGTGACTATTAATATGCCATGCTATTTGTACTATTTTTATCTCTGATGATGTTGGTTGGCATGTTGATATGCTAATGCTATATTGAAAGTCTATGAAAAATACAATGATTTGCATTCAGAATACATCCATATATATATATATATATATATATATATATATATATATATATATATATATATTGCTAGCACTAGGGCATGATCTTACTTCAAATAGGTTATTTTTTATGTTGGTTGGTTCCTAATGGCTCGGTAATGGGTTGAAGTGCTTCAAAAGGTATTTTTTTGATGCTGATGTTCATGTTGCAATATTGAAAATAGTGATCATGTATTATACTTATATTTATTGGTGATGTTAGTGTCAGCCTAGTCATACTGCCATTAGCGATCAAATTTTCTCTTTGCATTTGCATATTAGGAGTCCCATACCATAAATTTTCACCATTCCACTAGGTTATGGATTCATTGATGGTAGTGGTTTTTCAATCAGTTTTCCCTCATGTGAAACTTGCTGATTCTCCTCTCTATGTTATTTAGTCATGAGTCACTTTCACTCTCAAAATCATATTACTAGGTCATAGGGTTGGTCTCATTAGGTTCTAGGGTCTCACCATGGTCAAATTAATGAGTCAAGTGTCAATAAATATCAGCAAAGTCATGAGGAAGTCAATAAACTCAAAGTCACAAACATCTGGGAAGATCAAAAAAATGTTTTATTTAGCTTGATGTAATTTTTTCCTCAAAACCATGTTTTTAGGTGAAAACATGATACTTTACTTTTATTATCATCTTTATTTAATTTTATGTTATCATATGTAATAAGTCACACTTCAGAAGCTGATATCTCCACAAAGTCACCACCTTGCATTTCAGAGAATTTTTCCACTACATTTTTAGTTCAAAATCATGTTCTAAGTATGTCCATCAGAAAGAGCTCGGAAAGAGCTTTCCAACAGTATATTACACTCTCAAAACTGACTCCTAGATTGAAATTTATGCCTAAGTGAATAAAGCTCCCCTATACCCTAATCCTTCCCCTTTTCCCATTTCTTCCTAAAACTTTATTTTATTAAAGTTTTATGTTTTTCTTTATAAAACCTCCCTTTTTCCCTTTTGATTACATAATCGCATTGTAAAAATATTTTAAAACATAAATCCGATGTGATTTAATAAACCACTTGCCCCTTAAACTTTATAATAAAGTTTAAATTTTTTATTATAATCCCCGCCGATCCAATTCCCTTCCCTTTCTTGATCGCAATCACAACACTTAAATTAGCACTCCGATTGACCCTCGTTTTCATAAAAAAATCCGATGCAATTGAGTGCTCCCAATTGACCTCGCCCGATTACATCTGGACCGTCGATCTCCTTAAATATCCGACGACCGACAGACAATGGCATTGCAAACTGCAACATCCCCGCACCCATAATTCCCCCCATCCGATTGACTTCCGAAGCATCTCCACTATCGATCGGCCCCTCTAATCGAACGACCCACAAGCCGTCGCGCCAATCGCAATCGACGTTTCCAAAGACCATTACTTCCCACTCCCCCTCTGATCTTCCAATTGTGATTAGCTGGGCCCACCATAAAGTTCCGCCTCGCTCCAATGTTATAATGCTATATGTCTTTGAAATGTGCTAAGTCACATTTTATTACATTTTATAAAGGATTCCCCCATCGCTTGTCCCCAATCGCATCGGCGAAATCCTACGGCATAACACTTGCCCCTCTTCCACGCCCGATTTTCGATTATGATTGCACTACACCCCCGGTCCCACCTTGATCCCTTCCCCTTTTCAAATGAAATTCGGTCTTTTCCCTTTGTAAAAAGCGGAAAACCATTTTCATTTGTTTTAAAGTAATTTCTCCGCTCTTCTATTTTATAACCCCATCGGACTTTTCCAATCGCATCAGAGTTTTTCTTTTTGCCTCATTCCAAAAATATCTACCCCTCTCCCACTCCGATCCCCGATTGCGATTATACCATCGCATCACATATGTTAATTGCTCTATTATATATTGCAGCCCCTTCTTCTCCTCTGATTGTGATTGCGATTGCGATTCAGACCCCACCTCCTTTCCCTTTCACTCCTATTCATTCAAAAGGGAATTTTTTTTATTAAAGGCATAAAGTTCAGTTTCGATGTTTTCAAAAGGTTTCCTTCGGCATATATGAGATTTTCAATAAAGAAAGGAAACAGTCAAGGTCCGTAAGCTAAATATGAAATAGAGACTTCTTCAGCAATGAATTAAAGGGGATCTGTCTTTCATATTTCCTATTTTCATTTATCCAGTGTAACAACGAAATCTTCAGATGGCCCAAAATGTATTGTTGTTCCTTATTTTCAGGGGCAGATTGTTGGTTCTCTTTCCTATGTTCGGATTTCAGCTCCTTTTTCTATGGATCTACTTCCCACAATTCTGGTCTATTTAATGTAATTTTGAATCATTTGTAAAGCAATCTGTAAGTCAGCAAGTAAGGGAATAGTGTGGAAATAAAGGAGGACGCTCTGCGCTCCATTGTAAACAGTTTGATAGGGAATTAATGAGAAATGCAGCTCTGATTTGTGGGATCCATGTGGTATGAATTTTAGCACTTATTCTCTCCTTTGTTTTCATATGTAAAATTGTTATGTTCACCATTTATTCATAAACATATCTAGTTGAATGCTTTCAAGATAGATAAGTAGAATCCATTTTTAATGCTATGCCTTGGGAAATCATTCAATATTCTGTGTTTTCTTCTGTTTGAAAAGGATCCATCTCTTATGCCCATTTAAGCTCCTCACCATTCTTACCATCCCATCATTATTTAAACTTAACTGCTAAAATTTCCTGCCTACCTTGCCCCATGAAATACCCTGTATCCCTAATTTAATTCCCCAGTTTCAAACTGTCCCATTTGTTCCATACATCCCTGAAAAATTCATTCATTTAAAAATTTTCCGATTATTATACCTAGCCTAATATTAGTTCATAATTGTACTTTGTTGAATATCTTTTCACAAAGAGAGCCCTCTCCTGACCTTATAGGGCTAGCTACAAGGCTGAGTGTGGTTTAAAGGTTACCTTGATTTGCCTTTTCAGCCTGAGGTTCAAATTAGGTGCTAACATTTCTGGCATCGTTGCCGGGGAAGTTTTAGCATAAAAGATTCATCACCCCAGTAATATTTCCCTTGTAAATTCCTAGACTCTGGAAAATTATGTTCAGAGTTTGTTAGGTTGGAGATAAACTTTTGTACAGTAGAAATTTGACAACACTGTCTTCAAGAAGATACACAAGGGCCAATCCTGATCCAAATCCTCTCCCTGTGTTTGAAAATCCTAATCTCATTCCAAGAATAGTCAAAAGGCAAGAGGGATCACTAAGTCCTAGAACTATTTTCAGATCCCATACCTTGCCCAGTGAGTGGTTGTTTGTAGAATATCTTTCTTTTGATGAGTGTTTTGAGCTTTATTTGTTCAGAATTAAGTCTGAAACTGCACTTGATGACACAGTTTTAGATCCAGAATTTCTTGTAGATATTGAAGTTCAAAGGGAAAATTCCTCAATTGATGATTACATTTTGAATTCCCCTCAGTCATCTATCGTTGTAACCAATATTATTGAGCCTTAAGAGTCATCAGGAATAACATTTCCTCCTCCTAATTCATCAGCATTCCCATCAGTCAATTCTCAGCTTTCATGTCCTCCATCAACACCTCCCTTGAATCCTAGTAGCACAAATACTGTTGTAAATCCACCTCGAGTCATGGCTGCCCGCTATGCACCCCTGGTTTTACCCTAGGTTCTGAATGATATGCTCGCTGATTATCAAAGTAAAATTCCTATATTTGATACCACTCAAAGAATTACAACCCAACAGCATGTTGATAAGATGAATGACTTTTTTGATCTTCATGAGGTAGGGGCAGAGAATGTAACCACAAGGTTTTTTGTCCAAAGCTTTGGAGGTGAAGTTAGAAAGTGGTTCAGAGCCTTACTAGCAGGCTCTATTCACACTTTGCAAGAGTTACATACTCAGTTCTTAGACCGATGGGAGGTAAAGAAGAACCCACTCCAAATCTTGTCTGAATATGAAATTATAAAAATAAATGTGGGTGAAACTGTACAGGATTATTGTATGATATTTAATGCTGTATATAATGCTATTCCGATTGATCTTAAACCCCCTATGGATTTAGCTTTGCTCAAGTTTCTAGATGGTTTTGATGCTGATATGGCATATCAGCTGTGAGAAAGAGATCCTTCCACTCTTGAAGACATGAAGAAGATAGTTGTAAGTGTAGAAGCAAATTTACTGGCCAGAAGAGCACAGACAAGAGCTGAAAAGAGAGTGACTGTGAAAGAAGAAGCATCTCCTTATGACAGCAAGATGAACACTTTGATATGAACAGTTGAAAAGATGGTTGATCGGATGGCAATTTGAGATAGGCCTGAAATGCAAAACAAGAATCCAAATTTCAGAGGGCAGCAACCACAATTCAGAATTAAACAAAGAGAACATAAAGTGCAGGACCAAGCAACACCACAACAGCAGATCATAACTCCATTACAGCAGAATTATGTTCAAGGAACATAGACAGATGATGATGATCTTGTGATTGAAGCCAATGATTTCTTCACTTCAGATGGTGCACCCATCTTTCTTACTGAAGATGAGGAATATACAGGGATTGCAGACATTCAAAAAGATGAAGATTTCATTTTGGCCAATGATGCAGTGTTAGAAGAAGAGTCCAATGACTACCAAAGAGGATACATGAATGATTTATCAGCCCAAAAAAAGTAGTATTCTTTGAGGAAAAGAGATGTTCCGATCAGTCCCATTCAGAAGAGAAAAAAGCTCCAATTGAAAAACGATTCTTCAAATACTCAGAAGAAAGGGAAAGAGCCTGCCGATCCTTCCCCTAGCAAGACATCCTCAGCGATCAACACTGCAAATAACCAGTAGAGCGCAGCAAAGGAGCAAGTAGAGTAGAAAGATCCTCCCATCAAAGAGGTATAAAAAGTGCCTTCTTTTAATTTAGAAAATGAAATTTCTAAGCTGAAGGTGTCCATGCCCTTGACTGAGTTGGTGAAAAATAGTGCTTACAAACATCAGGTGTCTAGAATTCTGAAAATAGACTCTGTATCAGATATGGTTAATGCTGAAGATGATTACCCTGAAATCATCTTTGGCAAACCACAGAAGATCAATCTGAAGAAAGTAAAGTCCCTCCAATTTATCTAAGTCTTAGATTACATGAATTCATTTTACACAATGCTATGTTGGGCTCTGGAGCCTCACATAATTTGATGCCCAAAGTCATTATGGAGAAGTTAGGACTTGATATTACCCGTAAATACCATGATTTGTATTCTTTTAACTCACGTAGGGTCCATTGTATTGGTCTTATCAAATACTTGGTAGTGTCTTTAGATCAAATCCCAGCCAAGAATGTTTTGATGGATGTATTTGTTGCCGATGTTCCACCACGATTTGGAATGCTTCTATCCAGGTCTTGGGGTGCAAAAATTAAAGGAACCATGCATCTTGACTTCTCTTATGCCACCATTCCCGTGTTTGGTCATTTGAGAAAGCTATATAGGGAGAAGAAAATGAAATATATGATCACTAGCAAAGAGAAGCCAGTAAATCATCTCATTAATGCAGTCCACACAGATTTAGAGTCATTTGTATTATATTCAGATGGTGGTTTGAAAGATGAAAATATTCAGTTGGTACAAGTAGATGAAATACCTGATATTTCAGAGAATTTTATGGAAGTCCTCAAATAGGAAAAAGTTGAGGAAGCCAAAACTTTTGAGCCTCTTGCCTGCCAACAGCAAAATGCAAGTGAACAATAGAAAGATGCAGAAGTTAGCCATTGAGATAAAGTGGAGGAAAAATCAAAATTCCAACATCTAGAAGAAGAAGAAGAAGAAGGCCTATGGAGCATGGAATTTGATGGATTTTTTGGCAAGGACAGAGCCGGTATAGGAATATGGATTTAGAGCCCTGTTTTCCATCTTGAAAAGGTCCCTAGTAATGTTAGAGTATGTGCTTATAAGTTGGCTTTTGACTACTCTAACAAAAAAGCAGAGTATGAAGCTTTGATTGCAGGTCTGAAAATTTTGAAGAAGTTAAATGCAAAGAGGATTGTTGTATATGGAGATTCAGAGCTGATAATCATATATGTAAAGGGAGAATATCAAGCTAAACATCCGCGATTAAGGGCATACAGAAATGTAGTCCTAGACATCTTGAGGACATTTTCTGAGTACACTTTGACAGCAGTACCTGGAATGCAGAACATTATTGCTGATTCTCTTTCCACTATTGCAAGCAACTTGAAAATTCTGATGAACTCCAGCAACAAGTTTGAGATTTATGTCAAACATAGGCTTGTTGTTCTGGACAATCTAAGGTATTTGCAAGTGTATTGGGATGACAATGAGATCAATGCTTTTTTGCAGAGTGATCGAAAATTCAAAGATACTCCCATAGAAGGTGACTATGAGGTTGATGATCAAGATATTGAAGTAAATCAGATGGAAATATTACAGCTGAAAGATAATGTAATTCCTAGAGGTCTCATACCTTTAGAGGAGCTTTTTTATCAGGATGATGTTACAAAGAAGCCAAGCTTGGTGCCTACTAATAAAGGAGTTGAAGATGTGAATCTTGGGACAGCAGACAAGCCCAAGCTTGTGAATTTATCAAAGGCATTGTCCCATGAGGTAAAGGAACAATATGTTAAGTTACTTTCTGAATTTTCTGATGTGTTTGCATGGGATTATTCAGATTTGAAGGTGTATGACAAAAACATAATCTAGTGTACTATTCCCATCAAGCCGGATCAAAAGCCATTTAGATAGAAGCTGAGAAGGATCAACCCAAAGCTGCTGCCATCCATTGAAAAAGAGATAAACAGATTGTAAAAAGCTGGTATCATTGTTCCAATTAGATTTTATGACAGGATTTCAAATTTGGTTCCGGTACATAAGAAGACAGGAGAGATAAGGTTGTGCATAGATTTCCAGAATTTGAATAAAGCATCCTTAAAGGATAATTATCCACTTTCGAAGATGGACCATATTCTGCAAAGAATAGTTGGAGCATCAATGATGTCACTACTTGATGGATACTTAGGCTATAACCAAATCTTGGTGCATGAGAAATACCAGGACAAAACTTCCTTCAAAACACCCTGGGGAACCTTCCAGTATGCCAAAATTCCATTCGGACTGAAGAACACTGGAGCCACTTTCCAGCGAGAAATGGAAATTGCTTTTGCCAATGAAAAAGATGTTTTTCTTGTTGTTTATTTGAATGATCTAACAATATTTTCTGGTTCTGATGATGAGAATTTGCACCATTTGAGGGTTGTGTTCCAGTGATGCAGAAATTTTGGGATTTCTCTCAACCCAAAGAAAATCCTTTTTGCCAATGATGAAGGCAAGCTGTTGGGGTATATCATCTCTAAAGACGGTATCCACACTGATCCATCTAGAGTGGAGGCAATTCAGCACATAGACCTTCCACGGAATAAAAAGGAGATTCAAGCATTCAATGGTAAGATGAAATTCTTGCGCAGATTTATACCAATTTGGCTGAACATTTAAGAGAAATGACTAACATGTTGAAGAAGGATAGCGCTGTCAAATGGAGTGAGGAAGATATCAAGTCATTTAATCTGGTAAATTTTGCTTTGTCCAATGCCCCAGTCTTGATTAGTCCTGATTATACTCAATATTTCATTATTTTTTCATTTGCATCGGAACATAATATGGCTGCGGTTTTGATGCAAAAGAGAGATCAAATTGAAAATCCATTTGCTTTTTTCAGTAGGACTATTAGAGTTGCTGCCTTGAGGTATAATATCATTTAGAAACAAGAATTAGCTGTTATAAAGGCATTAAGGGATTTTAGGGTCTATATTCTGCATTCACATACTATAGCATATGTTCCTAATGCAACAGTAAATGATGTCATGATGCAAACTGATCCAGAAGGTCGAAGAGGTAAGTGGATAGTAGCTATGTTGGAGTATGATTTGGAGATCAGACCCACAAAGTTGATCAAAGGCCAAGGCTTGGAAATATTGATGGCCCAATCAAATCTACAGGCCCTGGATATAAACCTCATAACAACAATGTCAGAAGATGAGGATGAAGGTTTGCTTGTTCCAATTTCACACATTTTTCTACAATCCCCATGGTATTCAGATATTGTTTATGTTCATCATCTTTCACCACCTCTAGGAATGTCTAAAAGAAAAGGTAGATTACTGAAACTTAAGTCTACTAAATACTGTATTTTAAATAGTGCTCTTTATTGGAAAGATCCAGGAGGTATTCTCCTCAATTGTTTGGTTGAAGAAGAAGCTTAGAAGGTAATGCATGACTTTCACAAAGGTGATTGTGGTGGTCATTTGTTTTGGAAAAATACAGCTAATAAAGTGTTGAGAGTAGGATATTATTGGCCCAATTTATTTTCATATTTGTATAAAATAGTAATGAATTGCCACGAATGTCAAATTTTTCAAGGAAAAAGGAAATTTCTTCCTCTTCCTCTGAAACCAGTTTCAATGAACACTCCCTTTCAGCAATGGGGACTCGATTTCATAGGAGAAATCCATCCCAAATCATCAGCACAACATCGATGGATATCGACAGGTACAGATTACTTCAAAAAATGGATCGAGGCTGTTCCAACAAGGTAGGCTACAGATATGGTAATTATTAAATTCTTAGAATCAAATATTTTATCTCGTTTTGGTTACCCTCGTAAAATTATAACAGATAACACAACAACATTCAAGTCTAAGAAGATGGTGGATTTCTGCAACAAATACAATATTGTCTTGGGCCATTCAACAGCCTACTACCCAATCGCAATCGAAACACTTAACTTGGCACTCCGATTGACCCTCGTGTTCATAAAACACTCCGATGCGATTGAGTGCTCCCGATTGACCCTGCCCGATTACATCTGGACCGTCGATCTCCTTAAAGATCCGACAGCCCACAGACAATCGCATCGCAAAACGAAGCATCCCTGCACCCATAATTCCCCCAATCTGATTGACTTCTAACATATCTCCACCGTCGATCGGCCCCTCTAATCGAATGACCCACAATCCATCGCACCAAACACAATCAGCGTGTTGAAAGACCATTGCTTCCCACTCCACCTCCGATCTTCTGATTGCGATTAGCTGGGCCCACCATAAAGTTCCACCCGGCTCCAATGTTAAAACAATATTTCCCTTTGAAATGCGCTAAGTCACATTTTATTACGTTTTATAAAGGATTCCCCCATCGCTTTTCCCCAATCACATCGGTGAAATCCTACGGCATAACACTTGCCCTCTTCCACGCCCGATTTCCGATTGCGATTGTGCTACACCCCCGGTCCCACCTTGATCCCTTCCCCTTTTCAAATGAAATTCGGTCTTTTCCCTTTGTAAAAAGTGGAAAACCATTTTCATTTGTTTTAAAGGAATTTCTCCGCTCTTCTATTGTATAACCCCATCAGACTTTCCCAATCGAATCAGAGTTTTTCTTTTTGCCACGTTCCAAAAATATCTACCCCTCTCCCGCTCCAATCCCCGATTGCGATTATACCATTGCATCGCATATGTTAATCGCTCTATTATATATTGCATCCCCTCCCTCCCCTCCGATTGCGATTGCGATTGCGATTCGGACCCCACCTCCTTTCCCTTTCGCTCCTATTCATTCAAAAGGGAATTTTTTTTATTAAAGGCCTAAAGTTTAGTTTCAATGTTTTCAAAAGGTTTCCTTCGACATATATGAGATTTTCAATAAAGAAAGGAAACAGTCAAGGGTCGTAAGCTAAATATGAAACAGAGACTTCTTCAGCAACGAATTAAAGGGGATCTGTCTTTCAGATTGCCTATTTTCATTTATCCAGTGTAACAACGAAATCTTCAGATGGCCCAAAATGTATTGTTGTTCCTTATTTTCAGGGGCAGATTGTTGGTTCTCTTTCCTATGTTTAGATTTCAGCTCCTTTTTCTATGGATCTACTTCCCACAATTCTGGTCTATTTAATGTAATTTTGAATCATTTGTAAAGCATTCTATAAGTCAGCAAGTAAGGGAATAGTGTGGAAATCAAGGAGGACGCTCTGTGCTCCATTGTAAACAGTTTGACAGGGAATTAATGAGAAATGTAGCTCGGATTTGTGGGATCCATGTGGTATTAATTTTAGCACTTGTTCTCTCCTTTGTTTTCATATGTAAAATTGTTATGTTCACCATTTATTCATAAACATCTCTGGTTGAATGCTTTCAAGATAGATAGGTATAATCCATTTTTAATGCTTTGCCTTGGGAAATCATTCAATATTCTGTGTTTTCTTCTGTTTGAAAATGATCCATCTCTTATGCCCTTTTCAGCTCCTCACCATTCTTACCATCTCATCATTATTTAAACTTAACTGCTAAAATTTCCTACCTACCTTGCCCCATGAAATACCCTGTATCCCTGATTTAATTCCCCAGTTTCGAACTTTCCCATTTGTTCCATACATCCCTAAAAAATTCATTCATTTAAAACATTTCCCATTATTATACCTAGCCTAATATCAGTTCATAATTGTACTTTGTTGAATATCTTTTCACGGAGAGAGCCCTCTCCTGACCTTGTAGGGCTAGCTACAAGGCTGAGCATGGTTTAAAGGTTACCCTGATTTGCCTTTTTAGCCTGAGGTTCAAATTAGGTGATAACAGGTGGATTCCATGTATTTATCCTGATCCATGTTGTAATTAATGTAAACTTCAGTCATGTATGGGAAATTGGATGTAAAATTCATGTTAACTTGGATTCCTAGAGTTAGTGTAGTAGAGTGACACCTTAGCCATGCTTATGGGAAATATGTACTTATGAATCCTTGTACTTTTATTGCATATCACTAGAAGGTATAGTATATGCTTAGGGGGAACATGGCCATTGGATGAGAAGGAGAGGTCATAACTTGTAGTCAATATATTTTTTTTAGAAGACCATATTTATAATGTTATGCATGTCAAGGGGAGTACTTGTCTCAACTTGGTATTTCCCTTTACCCTTGATATCAAAGGGGGAGACAAGGACTTGGTGTTTTTCAGGAGGTTTACATCAAGTAAAAAGGAGGAGATTGTTGGCATTATGAATCATATGTTGTCCTTGATGCCAACTTGTATATTTTCATGGATTGTTTGTATGTATTGATCTCATCCCGGTATGATTAGTTCGCTTGATTGTTGGCCAATAATTTTAGAACAGGAAGTTGCAGAGGTTTGAATTAGGCTTAAAATGATTTTCTAGGGCGATATAAAGATTTAAATCAGTTTTACATGTGTGCAAAGTAGAAGGATGAAGTGTGTTACAATTATAGATTGACTGGAGCATTTTTGGCTTACATTAAGCCACAAAAACCAAGACATGAACTCAAAAATGTGGCTAGAAGCTCTTAGCTGCTAGGAAGCCCATATAAATAGAGTGTAAAAACCACGGTTGTGCCTGTATGTGGTGAAAAATAAAAACTATGAGTGAAACCAAGGTTTATCCCATGGAATTTGCTCGCTGCGGTTGTGCCTGTGTGTGGTGAAAAATAAAAAATACAAGTGAAACCAAGGTTTATCCCATGGAATTTTCTCACATACATGGGATTGATATGGTAAATCATCAAGTAAATTAAAACCAATTGTAACATTCCCAATTTTCCATCAGTTAATTGGAATATTAGACTTCTTAATTTTCTTTCTTAGTAGGTAAATAAAAGGGTGGAGGGCCCATAAATACAATAGATGAATAAAATCCACTTTTGTTGTGTGAATGTAGGTTAATTAGATAGTAGATCAATATTATGGAGTAGTGGAGCAGATTATTAATGGAGGAAGAGTGGAGATCATGAAGAATAATGAGGAAGATGATGGAGATAATGGGGGATTAAAAGTAAAATCATACATCATTAATGATGCAGTGAAGGAGGAAGTGGTGCATTAAATGCACACATGATGGAGAGTGTGGAGATTAATTGAAGAGAGCATGGGGATTATGGAAAGGCAACACAATCTTCATGGAGACTAGTGGCCACATGTGTAGCATATTTATGAGGTGGGCCAAGGCTATGGAAGGCTCAAAACCATATAAGGAAGATGATGGAAGAAAATCAAATCAGTCTAGAATTTGATATTGTATTTTTGTTTGACATTTCTTTGCACGCTTCAGTTGTTTAGCTAAGTCTGCTATGTTTTATAGCACATGGGTGTTCCCGAGCGGGAATCCCACCCTTACCCATGGGGGGCTTCGAGTGCCTACTCTGGGAAAGTTATTTTGATCATTCATTCATCATACAAAATTGGTGCCACATTCAACCACTCTCTTCTGCATATACAGCTTCAGGAATTACGCATTCTTGTCTTAGGGTTTGAGAGGAGGAAGGTAGTTTCTAGAATTTTAGCTAGGAAACCTATGGAGGGTTCATCCTTCCACCTTGTGCATTCATTTCAGTATTCCAAGGGAAGAATTGTGACATCCAGAACTAGGCCATCATTTTACACCTCCATGCAGTAGCAGTTCCATCAAGAATCCAGCAGGGTAGATCCAGTGGAGGAAGGAAGTTTCAAGTATTTCAGCTTGGAATCCTGTGAGGGACCATTCCCTCACTTTGGTGAGATTATTTTTTTCAGTTGTGAGCTATATTTAATCATCCAATAGTAGGCTACAACTTCAGCCTCCTTGACAGCACAATCCATTCCAACAATTGTGCAGTTTGCAGCTGCAACTTGAGGCGAGGAAGGAGGAGCTAGATCTCAAGTTTCTGGCTTGAGAATATAGAGAAGGGGTTAACCCTTCATGTATTGAGATGATTGGGTGTTATTTCAGCAGATATATAATTATTTCAGCCCCATATTATCAGTTACACAGGAGGAGTGCATAAGTCATCCAACACGAGTGCAGTTGGCAACTAAAAAAGGGCCGAAAATCCAAAGTTAAAATATGGCCAAACCATTTCTGGGTTTTTTTGGGTTGTTTGAGTAGAGTCCGTGGTTAAAATACCAGATATTTTTTATCACTCCAGAAACCTCCTTCTCATGTTTCATCTTCACAGTAACAACAATTTCCAATAGCAATAGTAGCAGTAGTAACTCAACATTTCTAGTGCTAGTTTTCATTAGTGTATTTCAGCCACTTCTCATTGGCTTGAGTGAATATTCTTTAGAGAATTGTGTACTTTATATTAGCTATTGTTTATAAGGATATGACTCAATTATTTCTGCTCATGTTTATGATGTCTTAATGTAATTTCCATTTACAGCATATTTCTAACATTTTCCAGATTTTAATGCTATATTCCTATTTTTCTTAATTGGAATGTTGTAGATGTTCTATATTCTTGTTTTTTCCATTTTGGAATATTACAGTGGTATCAGAGCATCATCTTTGGCTTAGCTTGTGGGCACTAGAAATATTATGACATCAGTAGAAGAAGTAGAAAGTGGAGATATATAATGGCAGAGGGAGTAAGTTTTGCCACACTTCTCTTTAGATCTATGTAGGATCTCTCCAAGGAGGCCAAAGAAATGAGAAGAGAAAGGAAAAAATAAAGCCCAATAAGGTTTCAAAATGAGGAAGGTCCAAGCACTTCCTATCAACAACATAAACAACCGGCAATGCAAAGAGCTCCACGACACTCTTTTATGTCCATTTTTCTTGCAGAAGGAGATGAATGGCATGGATATGGAGGATACTTAGAGCATGAGACTCTGATTAATTATCTTGTAGAGTACAAATATCATTCAATATAATTCAAAGAGAATCTAGATCTCCAACATTTTTTGCAGATCAAAGAAAACCGGAGACCCCACAGTAGCAACAGAGGAAGAAGGCACATATAGAATGGATTCTTCTTGCCTACATTTCATGGGTCATCCACAAGCATAACAAAAGATTGGATGAAGGAGTTAGATGATTTCTTCCAGCTACACCCAGTAGTGGAAAGAGAGGCTATTGAGATTGCAGTGCTGCACCTTGAGGTTGATGCAAAGGATTGGTGGTTCAACCATATAAAACATGCAAGAGTGAATGCTTATGAAAACTTCACTCAAAGGTTGGTAAAGAGGTTTGATAGAAGAAAATGGAAGGTAATTACCATTGAGACATTTTCCGACATTGATGAGAAATAAAATGAGAAGAAAAAGGAAGATGTTAGCACTATCACTCTGGAAAGGTAGCAAATACCACCATCACCAGCTGCATAAGTACTTGCATCAGAAGAAACAACAATTTCATATTTGCAAGATGGTCTTGAGCTCTTGACATTGGGAGTCCCGTGCATGATTTAGGAGATGCATGTGGAAGAAGAGGAAGATACCAGCATTGGTGCAGCAGTAGAGGATCAACCATCACCATCACCGACAGTTGGAGAAGTTGTTGGCACTCCGTAATTTGTAAAGATTGGAAAGAAAAAATGAAAAAGGACCACATCAAACCACTTTGGAGTCCAGGACCTAGCCTTCCTAGAATCAGAGAGGGCTCTCTCTAATTTTATGATTTAACTTGATGATTATAATTGCAGATATTAGGCTAGTTACAGTGATGGTAGTATTGGTTGTTTTTGATTGATTTTGTTGGTTGGATGAGCAAGTCTACAGGGAATATTCCATTGGGATATGGAGTCAAAATGCTAGAATGGCACATCGACATCAAGAGAATCACAGGGAAAGCTAAATGTGCTAAATGGATCTTTAGAGCCATATGAATTATGAGGTGAAAGAGATAGTAAGGTTCAGTAGTGACTAAAGATAAGTTAAGAATTCTTTAATCAAGTTTCAACAAAAAACATTCAAATTGTAAATTCAGAAAGAATTAAGGTGCTCTGACAGCAAATATTAATCTAAAATTTCTGATTTACAATTAGATGAATAGATGCAAAGTAGGGAAAACAACAGAAACAATTAGAATAGAGAATTAACATGTCACCATTTCAACACAATTCAAGAATCCTGAAAATGGTCTTTGATTATTGATGTCCAACTCTAAAATTGTAGTACTCTAATATAGTAGTTCTTACAATGCAGGGGCTAACAATATCCAACCCTTCATAATGGAAAATCAAGCAGTATTTAACTAAAACTTGAGTCAGTTTCCCTAATCTACTTTGGAAAACTTCATTAATTACAAAAAAACTGAAATTAGATAAGTGTGGCCATGCAAGGCCCAAGAAAATAAAATCTCTAACAAAACACGACCCATAGAATTCATTTTGGTAGCTCTTCAAGAATTTAAAACTTAGGCGGCTCTTAGTGAACCCAAAAATTGGCTTAGAGGCAGCTGAAATGGTTGTGAGGAGGCAACGATGGGTGGCTCTAACATCTAGCTCTTCTTTTGGGCCACCTTTGGTGGACCATTAAAGATGATGTGATGCTGACACTTCTAATCAATGGGTGGTCATGATGAGGTGTCCATCATGCTTCCTTAAATCTTGGTACAGACACAACTTGTTCCATTCCTTTTTGCTGGGAATTCTCATGCATGTGACCCGTCGGTACACTTTATCCACCTCTTTGTATTTGATGAAAGTGGGCCTGGTGAGAAAGACATGCTTCAGGTCATGTTGAATAAAGATGTCATTGCTTAAGAGATCCCAAACAACTTCCCCGGTCACCTTTCCTATGATGGTGGTGAATTTGGTGGTATCCTTAGTTGTTTCTTTGAGTTTGGTCATATAATCTCCCCTTTGGACCAGCTTCTTATTAATTACATATAGCAAGGGCAACCCTTTTGCCACCAAAGGTTCAATCTTGTTTAGAAATCTGCTGATGACTATGTCCAACTTATGACATTTATCCTCCAATTTCCTTACTAAATCCCTTCTAGTGAGGACCTTTTTACTTCTAATATGGTTATTTTTTGGTCTTGTACATCTAGTTCATCATAAAATAATGATGTGGTGGTGTCGAGGTGGCACGAGTCTGTTAGATAACGACCCAACCCTTTATGGTGCAACAAATTTCTTAACACGAGGAGATGTGATTGAGTGAAGCGGATAGCGAGAGAAAACATGATGTGTATGGTACAGGTAACAGTAAAAAGGTGCAGTGGTTTGGTGAGGGGTGAGAGTGGTAAGAGGTATTGAAAAGGGGGGTGCAGAATACCCATGGGCACAACACATAGCCGAACAGACAGTATTGGATACTGCCCATTTTGGACCTCCCCCATTTTGTTAACATTCAACGGATGAGGGGAGTTTGAAAAGTGTTGTAGCCCATACGATGCACGGAGGTGAGCAGAGATGATGGGGAGTTGTGGGGAGTTTAGGATAGACATGAAATGTCAAGGAAAGTGGGTTCACCCGTAGCCTGCAGATTACATATTTTCTTATATACGGTGGGATGTAAACTTCAAACTTTGCGATTTACGATCTGCACTCGGGTACCACCGCATTTCACATCGCACTTCGGTAACTTTAGCATTTACCATCACAAATAACTTTAAAAACTTGCGATGTGTGATATGCAAGCAAGGGGTCAGGGCACTTCCATGTCATCGTATATCAACTGTGCACTATGGGGTCAGGGCCACATCATCTACCATGTCACCTTGCCACGTCATCTTCCACATCATTTCCCTATCACCGCATATCGTACTTCAATGAATTTAACATTTTACCTCCGGACTTATTCTTTAAAACTTGCGATTTGCGATTTCGATCAAGCCCCACCTTCATCGCATATCGCACTTTGGAAATTTTTAACATTTACCTTTGTGCTTAAATTTTAAAACATGTGACGTGTACTATGCGATGGTTATATCGCAAGTTAAGACTTTTAACTTGCTAGCGCTTAATAGGTAAGTTTAAGAATGTGCGAAGTATGGGATGTGACGCGTTGAATGCTAGGAAGTGCGACAAGGTAAAAGGTAAGGAAAATGCGGCATATGAAGGTTTTCATGTAGTTTCGATAATGCGGTAAGGTATGACGACCCACTTCATCGCATCAACGGAAAAATAAGATTTGGCATAATTATTAAGATGTAAGGTTTAAAATGTGTGGGCTGTAAAATGTGGGCAACACATAAGGCTTATTTGTGTGCCACGAGTGGATGGGTCCCATTTCATGGCAAATCGAATTTTGAAAGGTTTGTAGGATAAGCCAATTGAAAAACTTTACGATTTGGCCGATGCGAAAAGATATTTAGGTGTATTGTAATCAAATAAAAGGGAAACGAATTAGGGAAAAAATGAAAATGTGTCAGGGATTATGAAAGGAAGTGTAAGGAAATGTATGGAAATATATGGAAATATATGAGTGGGGAATGAAATGTAAATAAAGGGAAATGAAGTGAAAAGGAAGTGTGGTGGGTGAATGAAATGGAATGAAGGCAGAAATGAATTTTGATCACCATCATACGTTATCAGCAACACTCTCTTCCTTCTTTTCTAAAAATAAATGACAGACATGGAATATCATTTTCAGTTATGACAAATCTAAGAAATAATCAGTCACCTAGAGATGCTTTGAAGTACATGAGTCCAACAGTGGCTCCAGATGGGGATGGCAGCTCCTTCAGAAGGTGTCAAGAACATCATAGACTAGTTTCCTGATCCATTGGGTTGATCCCAATCCTGCAACTTGATCTGCTACAAATTCTATGGATGAAAACCTTGAAGCTGAAGTTAACACTCTCTACAAACTAAATTCTGGAACATAGCTGAAAAAAACTAAAAAGTAACATGAAACTGAAAAGTAGAAAAACGGTCAAAGTATTGAGCTTATTTTCACACCTACCTACCCAATCTACAAATCTAATCATTTTTCTTCCTTTTTGGGGTGCATTTAGACTTGCAGACCCTGACCTCATTTTTTATTTTGAATTTATAACCTATCACCTATCCCTTATTTCTCCTATTGGTTCAAATTAAGCTATTGAACCAATGTCATTTTCTACCTAGCTACTAATAAGACAAGATTAAATGGTTTGGAAAATATTCATTTTCTAAACTATCAACAAAAAATTCAAAATTTTACAATCATGCTTAAACTGTATGACTGCAAAAAATTATTTTCAATAGTGGTGGCATTTTTATTTGCAATACTTTCATAAAAATCTAACATACTTTCTTATTATACTAGGCTTATGGCCTTCACTTCGGGCTTCAACCTTGTCCAACAGATTATTGAAACTTGTAAGGCTATGGTATTTACAATGGTGAAAATTTCATTTGATTTTTTAACAAAAATAATGTTTCAGCATCCTGCCATTGACAGGACCCCCAAACAGCTTTGTTCCATCCATATCTTGCAAGAAAAATGCATTATCTCCTCTTAAAAATGAATAATGTATGGGCCTTTCCACAAGTTTTCAAACTTGCCATGCTTACCTTTATCTTCTCTTCTGGAGTCCCATTTCAACACTTTATCCCCAATATTGAAATCATTTTCTTTTGTTCTTTTGTCAAAAATCTTCTTCATATTTTCTTGCACCACCTGAGTTCTGTTGTACACTTCTTCTCTGGACTGTTGTAGCTGAATTGTCTGCCTTATTATTCTTTGTACATCATTTTCTTCAGCCTGCAACGCTTGAATGAGTTTCATGTCTGGCACTCCTAAGGATGTTAGGAAAACTACATCCATTCCATAGACGAACTAGTAAGGTGACATAACAATTGATTTCTTAGTTGTCAGTTTGTCAACCCACAATGCATACACCAACTTGTTATGCCAAGATTTCTTATTTTCTTCCAGTAACTTTTTGATGATGTTGACTAGGCTCTTTTTGGAGGACTCTTCTATTCCATTACCTTGAGGGTAATAAGTTGTTGAATTCCCCAAAGAAATGTGATATATGTGGAAAAAATCTACCATATTATTGGACTTAAAAGCAACAACATTATCTGTAATGATTTTCCTACGACAACCAAATCTGGACACGATGTTGGCTTCAATGAATTTGATAACCCTATGAATATTTCCACAAACCCTTCATTGATGGATTTCAACAATATATATAACCTGAGGATATGATATCTCTGCTATGCTATTTATTTTTTGCTTTTTATTTTTTATCATATATCATGATCATGGATGGTTATGGATTATATAATTCTTGTAATGATCATATGGCTCTATATGTAGTATGTATAGAGAGATAATATGTTTGAATATGTGTGGTTTATCGACTGATAGATCCAGTTTTGTTGTTGACAGTCAATTTTATCAAAATACTTAGTGATGCATCAATAGAACGTACTATTTTCATTTTACAATGAAAAGTTATGATTTTTTTTAAGGAAAACAAGTTGTATGAAAAAAATTAAATATGAATGCATACTTGTTGACTCATAATGTGGGGCAAGTGGTAAAGTGCTATGTTTTTTCCTTGATTTGAGGGATCTTGAAAATTCCTTAGCCTATGTGATATATTTCTAACCCTCCACCCATGTTGAACAAATATTTTCAATTTTTAACATTTTCATGCGAACTTTACACATCCTAATTAAAATTCCATCTTATCTTGTAAATATTTGAAGCATTTGAATATCAATGGAAACTCGAGCTCTAATTTAGATTATATATATGTTTAAAAGGATTCAAATTTTAATGATATGTTTTTATAAATGGTAAAAGTATATATTTTTTAATGAAAATATTGGATTGTTTAAACCCTAACGAGTGATATTGGCTTTGTTTGAATTGTAAGTGGATGGAACATCAATATTGTAAAGAATATATAAATGGTAAAAGTATATTTTTTTACTGTAAATATTGGATAGTTCACAAATTAACAAGTAGTATTGGCTTTGGTTGATATGTCTAAACAATGATGTTCTCTATTTTATATTGGTTTTGGTGCATATTTCTAAACAATGATGTTCTCTATTTTGTTCCTTCTTTTTCAATAACTATTTTCATTTTCTTTTAATTTTTTTATTATTTCATTTATTTTTTATCCACATTTATATTTTATTACAATGTTTTTTGAAATAGGAAGAAACAATATTATGTGTTTTATTAACCAATTTTTTTTTTGAATATTTTTCCCCTAATAATTTTAGAATTGAAATCTTATACACACATTCTAATTCATACAAGTTCAATTTATGTACAACTTATAGGGTTACTCTCATATCTTCTTATCTTTCTTGTGCTTCATCCCTTCTAAAAGAGCTTTAGCATAGAATTTTTATAATGTTTATTATCTTTTCCATGGACGCTATGAGATTTTTTCTATTACTTTTAATTAAGATTGATCACCAAAACTATCTTAATCAACATAGTACTTTTTAATATTATTGACCTATCTTTGTTCCTCCCATGCCTTCTGTTAAATTTGGTATGTGAGACCAATAGATAATCATTCCCTTAAATGGAGTTACCATGTTTTTACCTTTTAATGAGTCAAGGATATTAGAGCGATATAGTATCACAAATTTTGTCCTAATTAAAAATTATATAAAATCAATGTTAGAGAGAATCTCAACTTAAAGTTTTGAATTCTATCGATAAGTGAAAATTTTACCCCTCTTCATCCCTTTGTCCCATAAATTCATCCCATACCTTGATAAAACCACACAATATAAAAATTAGTACATCGTTTTGCAACATTATGATTATGTATGGCAACAACAATACAATTATATATGGCACTCTACTTTTACATATGCATAATTTTCTTCTAACGTTTATGGTTTGTTATATCATCATCTTGGTTATTGAACCATATTATATTTATTATATAAATGGATGACTATTAATATCTTAATAATTCTTTTCAATGGATGTACTTAATCTTACAGTTCAGTAACATGGACATTCACATTTATGATTCACATATTGGTGGAGGATAGGATGATGATTGATCTTGTATTTATTTGGCTATAGCATGTGTAATATCTACACAATATGAACAGTGGTTAGTATTGAGTATTATATATATTTAAAAAAAAAAAAAAACCAAACTTAAAACCTACAATTTTTAAGTTTCGATTTCATTCATTATGCTTATTTTTCTTGTGCCTACTGAGAAGGATAATGTTATGTGGAATTATGAATTACGGATAAAAGACATTACCTAAATGTGGTGTTATGCATTTAGAACAACAAATCAAATACTTTGCAGACACTTTCTCTAAGAGTAAATAAACATACAAAAAGATAGAGAAACCTACTTGTGATCCAAGTGCTTCCTATTCTCCTTCTGTCACTCTTACTATAGCTTCCATTCCAACTTAGATCGCTAGACTAGTTCCTGCAAGTATAAACACTAAACAGCAAAGAGATTTCAATATACAAATGTCTTTTTATCTTAATCAGTTAAATCGATTAAACATTGAACATATATATCAGCTAAGAATCCATCATATGAGAAACATAAACATAAACATAAATAGATACATATATGGGAAAATGAACAACAATATTTATTAATGGATAGAAGGGGGAGGTTACAACCAATGATCGATTTGATGTCACCAGCTCCAGTATTCATCCCAGCCTCATCACAATCAACATCTCACCAGCAACATATCATTCCTGTCACTCTCTCAATTGAGAATCCAATGACACTTCTTTACCAAATTTCTTCCCTCCCTAGCACTAGGATCTGTGCTCAATTTATAGGGCAACTAGAGTTAGTTTCCCAATCCATGAATTTCTAATAATATGAAATACATGTTCCCAAGCTCAGAGGTGTTAGATGGATAGATGGATTTGAAGTTTGACATATATGGACTCTTCTAGAAGGCACTAGACATATGGAGATTCGGAAACAATGAGAATTTTGCTCCCATTTGACCAACACACTCTTGAATCTCAGGAAGTGCTTTATAGAGCACCCTTGAATGGTGGCAGCTGCATATGCAAATAATTTAGTCTCTTTAGAGGCTGCGTTGGTGAGCTCATAGGTGATATAACATGTACTTCAAATCTTGGAAACCTTGCAATGGAAGTCATGGATAATTTGTTCTTGTTCTTTGACTTAGGGCATGTAGCAACTGAAATGATAGGGGATGATAGACCCTATTTCATTGGTCCTGGGGATGATGTCCAATTTAACCAGGTCATTTGGAATAATGCCCAAATTTACCTATAACAGCTACCCCCTAAAGCATGAAGTTAGAATAATAACAATATTTTTTGAATGAGATGCTTTACATTGTGATGGGCTAGAACTGAAGAAGAATGGTGACGTGCATCAATATTACGATACATTACACCATGATATATCTTCTTGATCACGAATTACCGAGGGAGGCATTCCCATGCTCAACACATAAACTATCTAATAACATGTACATAGTGCAGAAAGTCGTCTACATTGGAATGTTGCCCAATATAGACATGCCTACATATATAGGCCCATGTTCGGATGACGATCTATATGTAAGGTCACCATGCAGATGATGTGTACAAAAATCCTAAAATTATAGCCCAGATGGTTGAAACTAGATCCAGGGTCTTCTTATCTTGTTCACTCAATCTTTCGGGTATAAGTCTAGCCATGCAGATATATGATTTGTAGTCAAACATGGTAAGGCATCGTTTGATTACCAGCCAGTGATGTGAGTTGTTAACAAACACGAGAGAACCAACATTGATGTTAATGGTCCGCAAGGTACTGTAGTACATTTCCTAAGGCGTGAATAGATGATTTGATGTTGAACGCCAAAAAAAAATATTTCGGTCAAAAGTCCAAAAACGAGGATCTTGTCGATGTTGTAACAAGCCTCATGGTACTGGAAGATGATGTTTCTAAGTAAACTTCCTGGATGATGATTTGACATCAACGAGAAGCCACTTTATTACGAAATGGGTGTTAATAATTTCAGAGACAAAATGTGACTCGATATAGAAATGTTTAGGGATGACTATCATGACAATGAAGGTTTATGAGTATTGTAGAAGGATGAGTATTCATTGGATGACTTCCCTTAAACATATTGGCGACACTAAGATGAGTTGGCAGCATTGACCCAAAACCGAAGTGAAGGTATGATGAACCATAGGTATGAATGAACCGTCAAGAAGATTACCTAACCCAAATAGTCACGATGATGGAGTGAAGTGTCATGTTCAAGAGCGACTTGCTACTGTAAAAGTTCTGTTCACTTTCCCAAAATTTCCCCAGTCATTTGTTGACTAGTACCTCTTTATTTTTTAACAAGCTTAAGGAGGATAACATATGCTTGATCTATAATTCAACCCTTCGAGCGAATAATGTATCGCTATTTAATAATTTAACGAGTCTAGCGATGAATGAAACTCGATTCTTGCCATGATAGACAAGCCTATTGCTATTTTATGTTTTAACGAGCCTAAAGACAGTGACAACTTGGTCCTTTTTCATATTTAAAGAGTTTGAAAAAGAGGATGAAAGAAAAACCCATAAGTACTTTTTTGTAAATTTGTCACTCATATCCGAAAAAGTGTAAAATAATATCTGAGAGAACCTCTTAGCCATGTTCGACTAAGGAATTCCTTTTTTGTAAATAATCTATCTCAGTCGAGAAAAGAGTTAAACTTATACTAAGTAGATATCAATTCATTTACTTATGAGCTCAAAAAGACAAGAGCTTGGCAATAATTTCACATTATCGGAGTGTTAAAAGAGCTAAAAAAGGACTCTAAGTGTTCCTTTTTCGTTGTTATCGAAGCTCGAAAAAGAGATAAAAGTGCACTTCAAGTTCTTTTTTGTTTTTATCAAAGCTCAAAAAATAAGGATAAAAGTATGCTTTGTGGTCAAATCATTCTTGAAATAAATATGCACAACTAATCTTCTCATCACTTGCAAACCTATTCAGAACAACATCAAATGGATTAAAAATACTTGTTTCATGATAAAAATAGAATAAAATCATAGTTAGAGCAATAAATATGAATTCCGAATAATAAAATGACTAATTAAAAGAGTTTTACTATTCATTTTAACCATTTGAAAGTTACCATTTGCATTTTGGAGCTCTGAACCTCTTTTTGCCCTCGAACTTCAACCGTTGATTGTGATCGATTATGTGAATAGTTTTCATCATTGTTTGATCTAGGTTGGTACCACAAACCCTCTCTTTCTTTTAGTATTCATTTCATTGAAAGTTTTTAGGGATTTTGGCCCCCTAGGGTAAATTATTTTTCCAAAGAGGTAAACGCACCCTTGACCATCGAAAACTGCATTGTGGAGCACCTAAAATGAAGCCTAGGTGCATATGCAATGCACTATCTATTGATCAAAACTGCGTTGGGTGCAATTCACATTCTTGATTCTTGCATTGTACCCAAATTTTGCCTAATTTTTTGCATGAAAAGGAGTCTAATGAGTCTTATGGTTATGTTTCACGGATTCGTCGGACTAGAATGACAATTAGTTAGAGAGAAAGAGAGCATGAAGAAAAAAATATGATTGCCCTTAATGATCCAGGTATAGTAATATCCCTAAGAGATTGTGGGTTATGAAAGTACTTCCGCTTATAAGGTATGAGACAACAAATAGAACTTTTGGAGTTCCTTGTTCATGCATGGGATCTGAAAATTGAGGCATTTCACATTAGGAACAAAGTGGTTCTTATTACAGTGGAGGATATATATTTTTTGACAGGCTTGTCGAGGAGAGGCTTACCCATTTCTCTCTTATGGTCTACTCTCGGAGGAGAGATGGTGAGAGACTATATTTTGTAGTATTTCTATCTAGGGGAAAATCCTAGAAAGGATGGAAAAATAAACATCCGTGGCGTTTGTGATTTGCCTTTGAGAAAAATTCTATTCACGCTCGTAAAGCTTGCTGGTATTGTTACACTACATGTAGTGAATAGATCTTATATACAGTATGCGCTAGAGTGCATGGAATCAACAGTGTTCAATTGGTTTGAAGTTGTGCTGTCTCAAATAAAAGAAAAATTGAACAAGGAAAATGGAGGAAGGAATAAAAACTTTAGTTATGGTTCGATCCTTATTTATTTTGCCTTATAGCGGATTCCACTGATGCAGCCTCAGCATGTGACATTGGGTGTGTCTAAACCTAGAGATCCGAGGATGTAGAGATGGGTAGAATTGATGGCTAGACATGCAGGCCAATCATCCAACGTGTTCTCGACTGCATTCTTCACCTGGTTTAGGCAACATGTTATTGCCATCGATGAGTATTCATATGCAGGTGTTGATTTTCGAGGAGATCCAGACTTAGCTTTACCACAAGGTGCTCAGTGGGGTGTAATTGGTAAGAATGTTTTGACCATGTTTTTTGATTTTCCTAAGGTTTATACATGTTTTTGTATTTTTATTTTTTCTCAAGACTAAACTAAAGTTTTAATGTAATGCAGATGTTGGTTGAGTTCAACCAGTGGAGGAACAAAAGCATGGAGCAGATGAGCCAACAGAGAGGGCTTTCGGAAGAGCATTCCTTCAGGATTTAGATATGGCTGAGACTCTTATTGAGCTTCGGCAACACATAGAGGGGTTGACCTTCGAGATTCCGGATTGCCGGATCGAAGAGTTATCCATGCAACCGCAGTGCCATACTATTGGCATCCCTAACTGTTGGATGCGGTTACTACATAGGATATCTAGATCGATAACATGTTACCATGAGCATCACTAGTTTACTTTTGACATGTTGCATACATTCTGAGGTCATATGACCAATGTGCCCTGGGCACAATTTTTTGTAGAAACCTATGACTATCTATCTATTTAATTTCAGTGTTTTCCTATGTTTATTACGTAATCCTATTCAATTATGTGAATGTATCTTTACATGTGTTTAAAATATATGTTTATAACATGATTAGCTAAAGAATCAGTCAATGTGTTCAAGTTTATGGAAATGTGTTGATATTGAATAAAATCAAAGTGTCTTTCCAAAAGTTGAAATATTAGGAACAAATGATGTAGTGTTGGATTTCTAACAGCATAAACACTAGTAAGTTATAATACCACAAGTTGTGAGTCTAACCCTATGATGATGCGGTTATAGCAAATTAAATGGCATCAGAGAGAATTTCAATCAACGTGCTATACTCAATGATATTGTTTTTCGATCTACCGATACAAATCCCTTGAAAACTCACTAACTCGCCATTTGGAGACAAAATGGCCCACGTTGCCGAGGATAGATTATGTATACTATGACCATCACCATCAGCATACCCAACAAATGGTTCCAAAGATGCAGACATCTACGATGAAATGTAAAGAGGATTACTAACGTCAAGAAAACTCTAAAAAAACAAACTAAGATAGTGAATGCAAATCAACAACATATATATATATATATATATATATATATATAACACAAAAAATTACTACTCTCATGATTAAGCATAGTAACATTTCAGATACAACCCATTTCGGGGCTGCGCCAATAGAATTCCATCACAATCCACCAAATTGTAGGCACCCTTAGCAAGAACTCTTTTGAAAATATAGGGGCCATGCCATAATGGATCAAATTTACTTGTACCTATTACATCAACTTCTTGATCATAAAGAAGGACCAAGTCACCCTCTGAGAAAATGCGAGGTTGGACATTTTTGTCGTATTTCGCCTTTATATGTCTCTTATGCACTTCATTGGCCAATTGAGCTTCACGATGCATTTCATCAAGATGGATGAGGTTAAATAGACATGCTTCTTCATCTGAGGTGTCAGGTAACAAGTTGATTGCAATTTTCAATGATGGTATTTCACATTGGATTGGTTAGATAGCTTCCAAACCATACACCAATTGAAAGGTGGTAAATCTAGTAGCGTTTCTCACCAAGGTTCGGTACGCCCAGAAGGCCGAGTATAGGATCAAATGCCATTTTTTTTATAAACTCCTATCATTTTTTGAAGCATATGTTTAAGAATCTTGTTGATAGCCTCAACTTGTCCATTTTATTGTGGATAATAAGGAGTAGAATTATCATGTGACAATCCTAACTTGTCAGTCAATTCAGTCATCACATGGTTGCAAAAAAGCTTCCCATGATCTATGACTATAGCCTATAGGACCCCAAACCATGCAATGGAATGATTAAAGAAAAGAAATGCAGTTGTTTTTCCTGTGTTGTTGAATGTAGGCATCGCTTCGACCCACTTGGTAAAGTAGTCTACTGCGAAAATAATATAACCATCCCCCCTGAACGAACGAGGGTTCTACAGGTCATGAAGTCAATTTCACATTTAAAATATGGTCCCACAGAGACAAAAAGATGCATTGGTGCTGGCGGTTTGTGGATTTTATGATAAAATATCTGGGACGCATGAAAAATTTTGACCGCAAGGATGCAGTCGTGAAATATGGTAGGCCAAAAGTAACTAGCGTGGAATATCTTCTGCGCGGTAGCATATCTAGATAAGTGTCCACCACAAGCCCCAGCATGACAATCATTTAAAACATTTTTGGCCTCCTCATGAGTGAGGCACCTTCTTAAAATTGTATCGACACCACGAAGATAAAGTGTATCATCAAGGATCATATAATCTTTGGTTTGGTATCAAAACATCGTTGGTCAGAGTGAGAGGTATCAAGCCGAAAAGTCTGGATCTGGAGATAAATGATAAAATCTCCATACCAAGGATCATATGATCTGATCAAAAACAGAGACTCATTAGGAATAGATGGTTCTGATGTAGTAGCAATACTATCAGAGGGAAGGTCATAGAGAAGCTCAACCAAAACTAAATACTTCTTTGACATGGATTTTATGAATTCCAAATCAAATTCATGCAAAATGACAATCCATTTTGGATACTTTCCCCCCAGCAATTGACATGATAAGATATAATTCATGGTGTTGCAATCCGAAATGATAATGGTCTTCCAGAACAAGATATAGTGGTGAAATATTTGGACAGCTTTAACAGCCACCAAGGAAATATTTTCTATGTATGAATACTTTACTTCCGTATCATTGAGATTACGACTCAAATAATAGATTAGATGTTTTATCCCAATTTCTTCTTGGACCAATACCATAGCAATGGTCGTATCATCCGCAGTGATATATAATAAATAATCACTCTGATAATTGGGGGGATACATTAATGACGCCCAAAAAAGTGTATCCTTGACAACATCAAATAAGCTTGCGCAACTTGGTCTGAATGGAAGGGAATCCCCTTTTTCAAGATTCGAGTAAATCCTTTAGCCATTTCGGTGTAGTTAGGTATGAACCTCTTTAGGAAGTTAGAATTTCCTTGAAGTTTTTGTATCTGAAGCAAATTTGATGGCGCAAGAAAATAAAGAATGGATTGGACCTTCATTGGGTCTATTCGAATTCCTTCTTTTGAGATGACAAATCCAAGAAAACGGCCAGAACCAACACTAAACACACTTTTATGTGGATTGAGGTGTATTTTTTAGTGTCGGAAGCATAAAAAGATAGCTCTCAAATGCATCGAGTGATCAATCTGATTCCATGAATGTGCGGGTAAATCATATATATAGGGTTGAACTATGTGCTTGATGTCATTGAAATCATAATCCATTTTTCTCTGAAAATTTTCCCCAATTTTCTTTAAACCAAATGGGAGTTTCCGGTAGGTGAATGTGCCCCAGGGACAAATTAATTATGTCTTATATTGATCCTCTGGGTAGATATTGATTTGATTGTAGCTGAAAAATCCATCCATGAACGAAAAGATTTTGCATCCAGCACAATCATCAATAATCTTGTCGATAAAGGGAGTAAGATAGTTCTCATTTGGACAAGCAAGATTGACATCCCAATAATCGATGCACACTTTGATGGTTCCTTACATTTTCATAACAGGAATGATGTTGGAAACCTACTCAGTTAGCGGAATAGGGTAAATAAAACCAGCACGCAAAAGTTTTTCAACTTCTACTTTAATGGCAATGACCTTCTTCAGATGAATAGGATGAAGACATTGACGTACCGGCTTGAAATAAAGGTACATATTAATAGTATGTTCAATGATACTAGTGTCAATACCTGGCATTTCCTCGTAAGACGAGGCAAAGATATCTCGGAATTCATGAAAGAGAGAGCGATATATTTCAACTTCTGATGGAGAAAAAGACATGCCGACATGAATATTTTCTACCATGCCAGGTTTGGTCGAAATATCTATAGAAATTGTTTCTTCAAAATTTGACAAATTTCACTCGGAATCAATTGCATTAATAGGAAAATAATTCGAAAATAATTTTTTGATCGATGGGTGACATAGTTCACTAAGATTATCTTCTTCATAATCAGGAAGACGAGAACAATGATGATAATATTCCCATGGTTCTCCTTCTTACATCATGGTTTCCAAAATATTCTCATCTATCAAGAAAGTTGAGGAAAAAGGATCAAATGGAGTACCAAAATCTAATGAAATATCAACCCAAACGACTGGAGATGATGATTTCAAATTCACCGCCCAAGCCAGATAGATTGATTGCTATGCCAACTCGATAGGGCTGGGCAGAAAAAACTCATCCAATGTAACAATTTCAGAATCACTCGTACTCTTCCTTAAGCCAAATGGAGTGGAAGAGATCATTTAGCAAGTATCTATACTTGCAATTTTGTTGACGTCACAGGTGGTGGTAATGAAAAGATTCCCATAAGTGTGGAATCCTTTAAGAGTCCTACACCAATGTTCTGAAGTGAAAGTTGGGGTGCGTGAACTAACAAAATACTTCTAGTTACCTGGGAATTGAAGTCAAAGAAGGATAGTTTATTAATGACTATGATAGCACCTTTATGTGGAAAGGCGATCATTCTAAAATATGTGGAAATGATCACAGTAATAGCATATAACCATTTCCTTCCAAGTAAAATATTGTAGTTAAGGCATTTTTCAATGACCTCAACTTCAACATTCATTGTTTTTCCCCCTAGTTCAACATGCAGGTTATTGATTATACCGCAAGGATTATATGTACGTCCGTCGAAAGCTTTCAATTTCGTTGATGATTGGGACAAGCATGACGAGCAAAGTGATTTCCAATATTTTAGAGACACAATGCACGTAGATTCTACCTCATCAATAATAGTACGATGAACAACATGATTGAGGACATTTAATTTTGTGGAGAATGCCAATTCTGCTGGTAATTGCGGCACATAGCCCGTATGGTTAAATACTACGAGATTAGAATCAATTGGATCAATTCCACCAATTTCTGACAAAAAGGCCTATTTCTGGGTGGGAAAATTTTGTAACACCTCAAGCGCTGATATAGCTGAAGGGGATTGAGTCAAATATTCAACTATATTATAATTCTGAGCAGCTCAAGCTCAAGGGTTATATGTTGGTTTATGAACATCTCCCTTTGGTGGCTTTATTGTCAATTCAAGAATAGCAGGAGGTAGTACTGATTCCGTAGATGGATTCATGGTCGAGGTAGTAGGTTGATCAATATCCTAACTACCATAATATTTATTACGCGTTGTTACCAAAAGATCATTCGATGGCTTTGTTATGGAAAACATAAGCACTTGGGAAATAGAAGTTGGATCCGTAGCAACCAAATTTGTGTCTAGATTCGGAAACAAGCCTGTCAACACAGCTGACGCATGTGAAGTTTTAACCATTTTTGAGACTTCAGCGTGGTGAGAAAAATCCCGAACAAGTGTTCCTCATTACAGATTATGAATGGATAACGAGGTTTTCAATTTCCAGATAATTCATCAGATGATATTTACTGCCGGGTAGAAGTTCGCTTTTTCTTATATTTCCCCTTTTTCTTACTTCCGGGTTGCTTGTCACTTTTTCCTTTGTCAAATGACATGACATTGATTTCGGAAGAAGGTGCAGGATCAGATGCAATAGTGTGATGTTTTCTTGCAATACTTATCATACTGTCTTTGGCATGAGATTCCTTTGATGAAGGAAGAACAGTAAAATTATATCGCGACGCATTGGAAATTTTTTCATAGAGCATGCAAGACTGAGTATAAATCAAGCCTAAATATTGGGCACAAGCAACATCTTGCTCTTCAATGACGATGCCACCCTTAGCCACATCCTCAGTTATAGATGGTAACAGGGACTTAATGAACCATTCAACAAGAATTTGATCAAGAACAAATGTCTTAAACATTCTAGGACAACGACGCCACTCATGAATATGATCAGAAATGTGAGTAGCAATAGTCTGTTTAAAACTATTCAAGAGTTCCGTTCCAGTTTCATATCATATGGGTAACTAGAAGTGATTCAAAAAGATAATATCTAGGGTAGTGAAATTATCAAAAGAAGCTCTAGGTAACTCAATGTACCATTTTGCAGCTGGACCAGTGAGTGTACGCTGGAAAAGACGTAGTCGAACAGAATCATCATTCAGGGAGTTTGATGAACACCACAAATGATAAGTCATAGCATGAGTCGAAAAGCGTGCCCCAGGGTTTCCATTGAACTTAAGTATCCGAGGGTAATTTATGAGGTATCACTGGCCACCAAGGAGCATAGTTGATTGGATCATTAGTGAGTCGGTTTAAATCCGGTAACTCTAAAGTTGCAACAAAGGGAAACAATCGATTGAGGTCGGGTTGAGCATAGCCAGGGTATGATGGAATTTTTTGGGCAATAGGCCTTTGAGCACCAACATAAGGAATCTGCTGCTGGTAACCGAGATAGGGGTTGTTTTGATAGGAAAACGATTGAGTATTTTGTTGACCAAAACCTGGGTATGATACTTGCTGAAATGAAGGTTGTGGCATTTGCGCATGTGGCTTCCAAGGGGTCTATCCACCAATTTTATAGCCCAAATTAGGATAAATTGGATTTAGTTGAGGATAGGTATAACCTGGTTGTGGCTACGACATCCCATAATATGGTAATCCAGCTTGCAAATAAAAAATTTCAGGTAGAGGTGGTTGTTGTAAACCAGCCAAAGGAGTTGGAGTCTGAGGGCCCACTACTTGAGGGTATTGGGTTGAAGGACCCACCTAAAATGGCCAAGGAACAATAGTTTGAGCCTATAACAATGGAAAATATGTATTAACAAATGGATTTGATGTGGGTGCAATAGGTTGAACCGGTTGATATGAGTGTACAACTGTTTTTGGTTGGATAGGCAGAGTGGGCTACCATTGACAAACATTCATTTTGACATTAGGATGACCAAAAAATGATGGAGTACTATCAAAATGGGTGACCATAGGTTGCCCCCCAGCATGAGGAGTATAATAAGACATAAAATATTGTTCTCCAAATGTAGGGAGTCTAGTTTAGATTGAACTGGATGGAATGGACCCAAATGGACCAACTCGATATTGCCCTGATGATGGATATAAAGGATCAATCCATTTAGTACTCATTATAGTTTTACCAGTTATAATAACAAAAGATGACATTGGTGAAGTCCATGTGTTTGAAGATGCACAAGAGAAAATTATAGATAAATATTTATAACCTAATGGGACCGTAGGGCCACCATGTAAATATGACTCTGGTGAAGTTGTGAACATCGACGAGGTAGGGAGAGAAAGTTTTGATGCAATTGGAATATATGGTCCAGCCAAAGATGTTGGTTCAGGCATGGTTACTTGACCAAATGTATACCCTATTGGATTGACGAGAAATTGAATACGCACGGGATCAATAAAAGCAAAGGATGGTGATTGAGGAAAAGATTCGTACAGGTAAAGATCCACCCCAAAATGTGTTGGATGTAATGGTTTTTTTCTTGTGGGATTTATTCAATCGAAATTAAAATAGGTGGAAGTATTTCACTGTCAGGCCCAAAGTATATTTCAGGAGGTTGACTGCACGATATGGGAGATTCAATGGCTACAATAGATTGTGGGGTGACCAATATAGGAACAACTTCTGGTCGTTCGAATTTGGGATGCAGATGTTTTGGAAAAGAAGAGACAGGATCTGGATCAACTTCCAGTTGAACAACTTCGTGTTTGGGAGGTATGGTCTCACTGATTGGATGGATCGTGACCACAAGTAGCTGTGAGGAATATGTCTCTATAACAATGGACAAACCAGGATTTGGAGAAATAAATTGTGCAAAATTTGGTATATGTGAGATGATGCTTCACCAGAGGTACTGATGGTACTGATTTCGGTAGAAAAATTTCGCCTTCATTGACCTGAAGTGACTTCTGGTGGTAAAGGTGGTTTCAATGCAAGTCTACGAGAATGAAGGGGAAAGGGAATTTTTCCTTTCACGATGACTGATTTATTTTATGACCAAAAAAAAAAAACAAAATAAAAGGGTAATTCTAGGCAAAATGTTTACCAAGAAACTGTGAACTGCAGAATACCTCCTGGCCAGCCAAGAAGTACGTGCAATCAATCTCCCCGAATGTTGTGTTCGGTGTATCACAATTTACAAGGCGACCAACTTGATTCACTATGGATGGATATCAACCTAAATTTTTCCTCCCAAATATACCTGAAGGTACATGGAGGCCCAAGTCCGTATTAGCGTTGTCTAATGTGAAACCGCATAGTGAGAGCACGCCTTTATAATTTTCGTACTATAACACTGCCTGATATACCAGAAGGTACGTGGATGAGCTATGATATAATTACGTACATGGAGTGAGGTATCACACTCGAAATGTATTGCAGAAAATTAACGACAACTACTATGTTTTATGATGTTGGAACACGTCTCTAGCCTAGAACTTCTAAATGTTATCATTATGTTTTCAATGCTTTTTTAGGTAAACTGATGTAAATTTTAAGTTTATCTTGTTTATAAATTTTCCTTTCAAGATTCACCGTGATGATGTGATGGAAATTCCTAAAATGCAAACTAAAATTATAAGAAAACTTTTCAATTTTAGCTTCTTCAATGAAAATCCTAGCTACTAAAGGGAAAGAGCAATGAGTTTTGGGAGCAAACAACAAAGAGCACAAAATAACATGCAACTTTCCTAATCTGTTCCTATGCAAAACACACAACTCACTATATGCAAATGCAGGTTTTTCTTTTCAGTCGCCTTAATGTGAATGCAAAAAAGGAAACTATATAAATCAAATCAACAAAAACAAATACTTTCTTCTTTGAGAAACAATGAATTTAACAAGAATTTCTCTTTTAGGAAAAACAAAGAATAGAACTACAAATTTTCCTATAAGAAACAAAGAATTTAACGACAATTTCCTTTCCGAAAACAAATCTAATGCAAAAATAAAATACTTTGAATTTGATTTGTCAATGATAAAGAAAAACACTTAAAGAGACATTGAAAAAACTTACTTTTCAAAGGAGGAAGAATCAAGAAAATTCACTAGTCTCTAAGAGGTATCAGACAATTGAAAACATAGCAAACAAAAGGCTGAATATGATGGCAATGAAAAATTCAAAGGGAATTTGGTTGGGTTAGGGGGAAACACAGTCTCTAAGGGGAGAAAATGCATTGCAAAGTACCCCTGAGTGGGAGACAGTGCTATGCCAAGCACTATGTCTTGACCAACAGTGTGTTGGGCACAACAGAGATTCAAAACTCAAGCTGCATGACACACTTCTAATGCAAATTTTTGATTCAAAAGTCTAATAATTGACAATAGATTCTACTGGGTGGATCAGCAGAGGCAAAAACACCAGGATGAAGGGAAAACTCCCCAGCGGAGTTGCCAATTTGTTATGCGGAATTATGAATTATGAATAAAACACATTCCCTAAATGTGGTGGTATGCATTTATAACAACAAATAAAAGACTTTGCAGACACTTTCTCTAAGAGTAAATAAGCATACAAAAAGATAGAGGAACTTACTTGTGATCCAAGCGCTTCCTATTCTCCTTTTGTCGCTCTTGCGGTAGCATCTAATCCAACTTAGATCGCCAAACTAGTTCCTGCAAGTATAAACACTAAACAAAAAAGAGAATGTAATGTATAGATGTCTATTTATCTTAATCAGTTAAATCGATTAAACATGAAACATATATATCAGGTAAGAATCCATCATATGAGAAATAGAAACATAAACAGATACATATATGGGAAAATGAACAACAATATTTATTAATGGATAGAAGGGGGAGGTTACAACCAATGATCAATTTGATGTCAGAAACTCCAACATTCATCCCAGCCTCATCACAATCAACATCTCACCAGCAACATATCATTCCTATCACTCTCTCAATTGAGAATCCAACATCATTTCTTTACCAAAATTATTCCCTCCCTAGCACTAGGATCTGTTCTCAATTTATAGGGCAACTTAAGGTAGTTTCCCAATCAATGACATTCTAATAATAGGCAAGACATGTTCCCAAGCTCAGAGGTTTTAGATGGACACATGGATTCAAACTTTGACACATATGGACTCTTCTAGAAGGCACTAGCCACGTGGAGATTTCGGAACAATGATAATTTCAATACCATTTGATCAACACACTCTTGAATGTCAGGAAGTGCTTTGCAGAGCACCCTTGAATGGGGGTAGTTTCATATGAAAAGTAGTTAGACCATTGAGAGGCTACGTTGGTGAGCTCATAGGAGATATAACATATACTTCAAATCTTGGAAACCTTGCAATGGGAGTCATGGATAATTTTTTCTTGTTCTTTGACTTAGGGCATGTAGCAACTGAAATGATAGGGGGTGATAGACCCTATTTCTTTGGTCCTGGGGATGATGTCAAGTTTAACCAATTCATTGGGAATGATGCCCAAATTGACCTATAACATATAATATGGCTTCGTGTTTTGTTTTGGTTGGAGCACATTAATTATATGACCATGGTACTTTTCCTTGTATAATATTTGTTTTAATATGCTCTTGATGGTGATGGTCTTGACACATCTTTTAAGCAATTGTTCATCTAGTTATGTCAACAGGTGTGTCTATTTTGGAATAAGGATTTTAGAATTTTAACAAATTATTAATAATTAATAGGAGTATAGTAGGCATTTAACCTTACTCATATTTACAAAATAATCACAAGATATTTTTAGTAGTAGTAGTGGAGAGAGGATTGAGATTTAATTCAAAAGTGGTGATTCTCTCTCTCTCTATATACATATATATATTGAGTGCCAAATGAATTATGGTATTTGGGAAATGAGAAATAGAATATGGCTTGGGGTTTTGGTTGGAGCACCTTAATTATGTGACCATGTTACTTTTCCTATATAATAATTTTTTTTATTATGATCTAGACAGTGATGGTCTTGTCACCTTTTTAAAGCAATTGTTCATCTAATTATGTCAACAATTGTGTCTATTTTGGAATACGTATTTTATAATTTTAATTTAATTATCAATAGTTAATAGAATAATAATATACTAATATTAGGGATTTAACCTTATTGATATTCACAAAATATTTTTAGTAGTACTCATGGAAAGACAGTCAAGATTTATTTAAAAAGTGGTGATGATATATATATATAAAGAGAGAGAGAGAGAGAGAGCCAAATGAAATATGGAAGTTTGGAAATATGGTATTGATAAGACATGATATTGGTCTATGGTATTGTAGCAAAGCTTATTTACAGGTTAAGAATATCCATGATAATGTTTGGGTGAATATCTAGGAATAATAATTTGGTTACATGTTTTTTCTTTAAATATAAATTTAGTTATTCTCATAATTAATAAAATAATAATAATAACTTAAAATGAGGTGATAATTTAATTTTTTTTTATGATTGGTTTAATGTTTGGTAATGCTAGATATATTATGAGGTAAATTTCTTAGTGCCTATTATAAATTGAGGTAAATGTCTTAGTACCTATCATAAATTGATTCATATAGGTGTTTATCAGTCACTCAATTTATATCGTTGGGGGTAGTAAATTGGATAAATGATATTTCTAATTTTAAATTAAAATTTTGACTTTATAATATTATAATTTATTATAATGAAAATTTTAAAATTTGGTTATAATTATTTGTAGCAATATTATAAGTTATTCTTGACCTACACAGTAGCATATCATACATTGTCATTTTTAACACTTATATTTGTTAGAGATAAAAGTGCTTTCGGCTTAATCACATCATTAGGATTAGGTCGATGTTTCGAACCAGCTAATGTAGTTCATCCTCAGGACAAGGTGGAGAGACTGATCGATCTCAATGAATAAATAGAGGAGATGCATCATTGCCCAGAAATGGACGTTGAGAACTAGTTGTTAATAACTAGCCGTTAAGACTAGCTGTTAAGAACTAGCCGTTAGAAAGTTTGTTAATTAGTTAGTTAGTTAAAAATAAATAAATTAAAATAAAATTAATTAATTAATTAAAATTTTACTAATTAAATAAATAAATATTATTTAAAAAGGGTTTATAAATTATTATGTAATTACAATACTAGTAATGGCATCTCGTACTTGAAGTACGGTGCCAAGATTACCAAATCCTACCACATCATTATATTGTTTGATCTCAAGGTCTTAAAGCCTTTCAAAAGGCATATAAAGATTTGAGTGGAAAATCTACTCGGGTGGATCCTATTTCCAAGGTCCATCTCCCATTTATCCAGGGGACATTAGACAAAATTTCCCATGTCCTTAGGAGAAATAATATATCTCTACTTCTTTCAAACCTCTCTGCACTATTAGAAATTCTCTTGGGTATGTTAAATACCCTATCAACCCTAAGGACATGAAATGGGTTTACATGATTCCTTGTTCTAGTGGAACTCCCTATATAGGAGAAACGGGTCGATCCATTAGGCAGAGAATCTGAGAGCATGTTGCGGATATTAGACATAATCGGTCCCATACCTCAGCTCTTGCTGAACATGTGGAAAAATCCTGCCACCATGTTTGTATTGAAGTCTCTAAAGTTGTTGCCAGGGTAGATCACTTCCACCATAGGAAATTAATGGAGGCAATCGAAATTTAATTACATACTAAGAATATCAACCATGATGATGGTTGGAAATTAAGTAAGAGTTGAACCCCGACCCGTAGTTTCTGTTTAAAATTTTTTACTTTATTTTTATTTTTATCTAAATTTTTTAATTAATTAATTAATTTATTTTACTTTAGTTTGTTTTATTTATTTATTTATTAAATTTTTCCCTTTCCTAATACCTTCTTAGGTATCCTTGTTTATTTATTATTTATTATTTTTATTTAGTTATATATTATTTAATTAATTTATTAATGTATTTTATCTAAATAATTAATTAATTAATTATATTTTATTTATTAATTTTTTTTTTTTTTGTAAATTTGGTAGTACCTCGCTATTTTCTATTTATAATTTGAAAGCAGGTTACAAAAAATAAAAATATAGACTGTGGCCTCAACCCGCTTGTAGGAAACTAGGTCTGTTGGCCACCTTAAAGCATTAAAAGCAAGCCAAAATTGAAATTGTTTCATTCGTCCATGAGACTCCTTAGCTAACTGCCCTATTACACAATTATCCACAAGTTAAGGAATTAAATTATGTCCATACAAAAAACCAAAATGCATCTTAAAACCATGAGCAAATTGTAATTCAAACTAGCCATCAGAGGAATAAACAGGAGTAGGATCCTTGACGGTGGAACCAGGCATATCCACTTGCTGCAGCTGCTGAAGTTGTTTTTCCATTCGGCCCACACGATCATAAATTCTACTGATACGATCAGTAGCCTAATACTGAGTAATTTTGATGTGATTCAGCTGGTTCTGAATATCCTGAAACAAATCCACAATTTTTGGTTCAATCTTTGGTGAAGTAGGAGGAAAACTCTGCATTGCCTTAGCCAAAAGACACTTGACTATCCAGTAGGTATGGACAGTTTGCTGGAACAAAGTTAGATGACCCCTAGTATTACCAGGATCGGTAATAAAATCCATTATTTTTTCTTCCACTTCACTATCTTCTGGTTTAGTATTGATTTCTCATTCCCAGCCTCTAATCTCCTATCGAACAGTGGAGGAGTTACCAACAACATAGTTGACTGTGAGGGTTTCTAAAACCTCTTGGCTTGACTTCCAACCACGTTTTTTAGAACTAGTCTCAGGCTGGGCCTGTTGTTTGCCTTTAGCAGAAAGATGAGAAGATCGACGCTTCCCCATGATGGAGAGAGGCCCCAACAAAGCTGGCTGGCTGATGGAAGGTATGGCGCCTGGCTTCCTCCTATGCTGCCTTCGAGAATTCTCAAGCAAAGAACATTGCATGGCAGAGTGAAGATAGTGATACAAGAAACTTACCGTATTGAAGACATTCCATCGCCGGTTTGACAACATAGGCTGTCGACCCTGCCAGATCATTAAAATCCGATCAATCGCACACTTCCTTAAGCATGGATCAAGCTGCGCCATTATAAATCTTAATTGCATGAAGGACGGTAGGCAACCAGCTATCATGGCTTGTCATTACGCGATTGACAGATGTACACCCCGATTGAGGGTAAATTTAAATATTTTTTACCCCCTATTTCCTATTATATTTATTTTAATAACATAATAATTTATAAATCCTTTGTTAATAAAAAAAATATTTTTTCTTTATTTTATTTATTTATTTATTTATGAACAATTTTGCCCCTCCTTAGTTCTTCGGTAACTCTCTTTATTTTTATTTTATAGTTATATATTATTTAATTAACGTATTGATTTATTTTATTTTTCTCTAATTAATTAATTTTATCTTATTCTATTTATTAATTTAGAAACTTTAACCCTCCCTATTACCTATTATATTGTAATTACATAATAATTTATAAACCCTTTTTAATAAATTTTACTTATTTAATTAACAAAATTTTATTTAATTAATCAATTTTATTTTAATTTATTTATTCTTAATTGCTAGTTCTTAACAGCTAGTTCTCAACGGCTATTGGGCAATGATGCATCTCCTCTATTTATTCATTGAGATCGATTAGTCTCTCCACCTTGTCTTGAGGATGAACTACATCATTCTCCAATGGGCACATGGTGCTCCCATCTTCAAAAGTGCGGAGTCGCTGGACCTCCACGGTGAGGAGGCGATTGAATGGGGGGAATATACACAGTATATTAGGGCAATGGGATTATGCTACAGACTGGAAGGTGACACCATCACTTGGGGCAGCGACATGAAGGATGGATTGGTGGTTGTACAGGAGGCATATGCGTACATTTCTTCACTCTTTTCTCTTCCGGATCGATCTACTACTTTTTGGCCTTTCTGGCGCTGGAATATACCATCCAAGATTTTGATATTTGCGTGGCCGGTGTGGAAGAATAGGATTCTAACTTGGAGTTCTCTTAGACAGCGTGGATTCAATGGTCCTAGGAGATGTGCTCTATGCTTATCAGAGGAGGAATCGGCACAACATCTCTTCACATGTCCTACGATGCTGGCTATATGGCATCTTTTTAGTGGCCTACTGCATAAATCTTCATGGACTCCTAGGAATTTTATGCAGGCTGTTAATAGATGGGAACAAATTCGGGGGAAATTCCAATCCTTACCTTTCTTTATTATTTGGGAAATTTGGTTGGCGCTCAACAGACTTATTTTTGAGGGGAGATGTTTCTCTGTTGTTGTTGTACATTGTGCTGTAATAAAATGGATCAATGAATGGAGCCCGATTGTGGTTGGTGTTCCGGATCTCTTTATTAGATGTAGACCCCATCCTATTAGCCTTCCTGCGATTTTTTTCGATGGGGCATGTCAACAAGGTTTGATGGGATGTGGGGCCTGGATTAAAATATCTCTGGAGGAGAGGATTCAAATATGTTGGAATGGAGGTATGGATTCTAACAACCAGGCAGAGTTGATGGCCCTTTGGAGCGGGCTTCTTGTCGCCCACAACATGGGACTTGATGGACTTAGCATATTTGGTGATTCTAAGATTATCATAGACGATGTGACTAGCAAGGTTGTTCTTACTTCTACAAGTTTACAGGGGTGGCTTCTTAGTACGAGAAAGATATGGATGAAGCTAAACAACCCGCCTATCCAACACATATTTCAGGAAAACAACTCCAGGGCGGATGGACTCTCGAAGCAGGGGCCGAATTTTGTTTTTGGCATTTTGCAGGTGGAACATTTTAGAAAAGGTATATGTGTATGGAACTCGGATATCCCAATTCCATAATGAGTTACGGGACCCCGGCCAAACTTCTGCAAGCATACCTGTTTTATGATGTTTCTGTTTACATTGTTGCACTTTTGGTACTAGTTTTCAAGCGAGCGCGAATCTCCTTGGATGATTTTCGATTGTGGATGGATCCCAACATCACTAGGGATGAACAGAAGGTTTCCTTATTTTTTGCTTCATAATTAGATCATAGTCTGTATTTGGATTTTAATTTAGTTTTTATGACATATCCTGTTTATGATTGCGAAGAACAGATTTCGTTTTATCTGCTTCGTAATTATAATGCTACCCCATGTTTCTCTCTCATAATGTTTTGGTTCATGGCATGCTATATGGTTGGTTTGCCATGTTTGTAAGGAGCCCACCTTTCTGATTTTGCTACCTTCTTTGGAGGAAGTCATCCGAGTTTCTTCTATGTATGTTTATGTACTGTTTATATTAGTATATGACAGGGGTTTTTTTCTTTTGAAAAAAAAAGAAACAGCTAGTTCCTAACAATGTGATTAATCCGAAAACACTTTTATCTACATTATGGATCACAAAAATTATACACCTATTTGTTATGAAAAATTTATTTTTGTAATTTGACGTAACCTATAATTTAGACATTTAAACATATTTAGAATTATTTTTTAATTTATTTTAAGTACTTTAATTTAAGATTAATTAATATTATTTAAATAACAAATCGTAATTATATTATGCATTGAAATTTATAATTTAAATAATAATAATAAAAATACTTTTTATAAAAAATAATTATTTTGTATAATAAAAGTTGTCAAATTCAATAATAAAAAAATTACAATTTCAATTATTTTTCAATATTATGTGAAAATTAAAATTCTTTATAATTCCAAACTTTCAATTTCTTTTTAACTATTCCAATTTTAACCACCTCATTTCAGCAATTTTGCCATAACCACTTTAAACCACATTAAATTGAGAAAAATATTGTGAAATATCAAACACCTTGGAGGATGCCAATCATTGACTTAACGATTTTCCACCTTTAGAGAAAGCTTTGAACGTTCATAGAAAGATTGAACTGTACTTTACAGATGGGAGGCAATTGTTCCATCTTGCTTTTCATTTATTCATTTTCCGATCAGTTATTTGAATAATAAATTAATAAAAAATTAACAATAAAAAATAAATGTTCACTTATATGCCCACAAACATAAAATCAAAGAGATTAATTCTCACATTCAACTATCAGATAAATATTAATAATAGCACGATATTCTTTTGAAATCGAATGAACAAAACGAAGAGCATGATGCCCCTCCGTCAATAGTAATATACAAAATAATTTAATTGTATACTTCAGCAAACAAAAGTATAAAAACCAATGAACAATATTGTGTATGCATTAACAAATAAAAATAAAAAACCCAATATGTGGGAAATTTACCGTCATTGCCACAAAACTTCTCACATCCATAGTCTGAAGTTTAATTTGCAGTATACATACAGCTCACACTAATTCAAACGCAAAACGACCGTCGCATTATCGATGAAAACCATAAAAAGACATAGTTCCTGATGACGATTGGCCAAAAAAAGCTACCACCAGTAACCAAAATGCATAACCGTGGAGGCAAATATTGAACAGCATTGCCCAATGCCGTCAGCCAAACCGAAGACTTAAAAAAAACACCGAAGATTTAACGAAGAGAATGAAGCTTTTACGAGGCTTAAGGAACATCTACAGGCCCGCGAAATACTGACACGCTATGTCTTCCTTCCCAGAAACTAGCGGTTACCACCACGATGTCGGAGCCATATCGATTTAGACAGACGCGTTGATAGCTTATCTGCTATCGAAAATATATCCCACATGACAAATACCATCAGAATCCTAACTCTTTATAATTTCGGTGAGTTAGACAACAACAATCTCGATCGACACTTTACGCACATAGTTGGCTCGGCTCTGTCCTATCGGGAGTAAAACTAGGCGCTCAACTGGTCGGCAATTTGAGATGGTCTGTCAGGTGGTGACCGTTGGCACCCATATATTTGCTGCAATTTGGCCTATAAGGAGGTGACGCTTGACTGTCGGGTCATGACACTTGGAAAAAATGCAACTGGTGAGACATGGCCTGACAGGTCGTGACACTTGGTGAAAATCCAACTGGTGAGACATGGCTTGTGAGGTCATGACACTTGGCAAAAATGCAACTGTTGAGACATGGCCTGACAGGTCGTGACACTTGGCGAAAATCCAACTGGTGAGACATGGCCTGTCAGGTACCGACACTTGGTGAAAATCCAACTGTTGAGACATGCCCTGTTAGGTCTCGACGCTTTGTGAAAAACTTGGCAAAAATGCAACTGGTGAGACATGGCCTGTCAAGTCGTGACACTTGGCGAAAATCCAACTGCTGAGACATGGCCTGTCAGGTCCCGACGCTTGGTGAAAATGTAACGGCCGAGATATGGCCTATCATGTCGTGACACTTGGTAAAAAAATTAATGCCTGTCAGATCGTGACACTTGGCAGAAATCGAATACCTGAAATATGGCTTGTCAGATCGTGACACTTGGCAGAAACCCAATGGCTGACATCTGGCCTGTCAAATTGTGACACTTGGCGGAAAACCAATGGTTGATATCTGGCCTGTCAGATCGTGACATTTCGCGCTCACCAAACGGCTGAGGTCTGTCCTGTCAGATTGTGACACTTGGTACAAAGCCAATGGCTAACATCTGTCTTGTCAGATCGTGACACTTGGCAGAAACCCAATGGATAACATTTGTTCTGTCAGATCGTGACACTTGGCAGAAAACCAATGGCTGATATTTGTCTTGTCAGATCGTGACACTTGGCGCTCATCGAATGGCTAAGATCTGTCCTGTCAGATCGTGACACTTAGTAGTCATCGAATAGCTAAAATCTGTCCTGTCAGATCGTGACACTTGGCAGAAACCAAATGGCTGACATCTATCCTGTCAGATCGTGACACTTGGTGCTTATCGAATGGCTAAGATATATCCTGTCAGATCGTGACACTTGGCAGAAACCCAATGGGTGACATCTGTCCTGTCAAATCGTGACACTTGGTGCTCATCGAATGGCTAAGATCTGTCCTATCAGATCTTGACACTTGGTGCTCATCGAATGGCTAAGATCAGTCCTGTCAGATCGTAAAACTTGGCGATCATCGAATGGCTAAGATCTGTCCTGTCAGATCGAGACACTTGGCGATCATGGAAACACTGACATATCTTTTGTGAGGTCGCGACCCCTGGCATAAATCAAATGGCTGAGATATCTCCTGTGAGGCCGCGACACTTGGCATAAATCCAATGGCTAAGACCTGGGCGGTTGGGCGTGACACTTGGCACAAATCCAACGACTGAGACCTGGGAGTTTAGGGCGTGACACGTGGAACAAATCCAATGGCTGAGATGTAGCCAGCCAGGTCGGGACACTAGGCGGAAATCGACGGTTGAGATGTAAAAATATGGAAAAATCCACAGATCATAGAGCCACATCTCAGCGTCTACACAGGTAGGGCATTGTGATATGCATATTTCCCATGAGTTGGCTTGATGATGGTTTTAAATATTGTGTGAGAGTTTAGTGTCAAAGCAGCTAAAACCAAAGTGACACAACATGATTGGTTGTTTCTACTTTAAAATCTATTGTAGTTGGCATGTTTGCGTAGGGAAGGTTCTAGGCCTTGGCATTATTAACTTGTGGGTGGGTGACTAAGATGCTCCATCATTTTGAATATCTTCCTCACGCTTATTAATTAGAACGATAATATTCATGACTTTTGCCTCACCTATGGCTGACCCTACTTCTGTCGACATCATCTCATTTACTCCAGAATTCAGGTCTAGGGGGCAGTGTACCTTGGTTTGAACTCTTCTCAGCATGATCGTGATCTATACACTTGATGGTCCAGTGATGCAGCAGTAGCTATTGATGATTCCCGGGCGTGTGTGAGATGTCTCAACCCTCATGAGGGGGTGGCCCTGCAGGTAGCCCCCCACATGCCCGGAGGACTTTTTTATTTCCGCCCTTGATGCAGCTCCTCTCATTTGATGATATCGGCCTCAACCGTTTGCAGCGCCTCTTCGATTTGCATATATCAGTTAGATGTTGTGATCCCTTCCTTGTGTGTAGGGGGAATTTGGGTATATTTGTATCTCATGTACTAAAATCTTCTTGTATAAGTCCTGACGGTTATTCCAGGCATCACATGTATGTGGGATTCATCATTTTATTTATCTGGCTCATGTTTAGGCCATCATATGCTTCATCCTTGTGTTCCGTGGTTTTCCGGGCGCCTTATTCTTTATACTATTGTATCGGCGGGCATAGGTATGCATCCCCCACCACCTTTCATACTGGTACTACTTCATCACCTAGAGACTTGTTGCACCTGTAAGCCTCGTCTCCTCATGGTCTAGTCCTTTAGCACATTAGACTACCTTACATTCCTCTCTCTCACTTCCCTCTTGATGCCTAGTGGTTGAGTTCTTACAACGTACTTCGGTCATACGATTTGCTCCTAACACTCGTACGTTGGGGGGCAATCTGTTACACCATTGTTTTGGTCATCTAATTCATTATCATTAGATGAACCCAAGTACACCATGTAAGACCAATTTTACTCTAAGTAAAATTGCTTTCACCATATAAAATAACATTTATCTATATTTCCTGGTCATATTTAACCCAAAACAAGGAAATTAATTAAATACATCATTATTTATTTAAGTATTTCCTAGGAATAAGTTATTCAAATCATTATTTAAATAATATTCCTAGTTAAATTTGACTAAATCATTTTTAAATAATTAAATAAACCATTATTTATTTAATTATATTCCCATCATATCCCTAAAATAATAAATAAATCATTTATTTATTTATTGTTTATAAATAAAGGAATTGACCCAAGTCAAAAGACCTTTTCCCTCCAACAAATATAATAAAATATTCCTAAAGGGTGATTCTAGAATTTGATTAAAAATATTTTATTCATGCACCGAGTTCTAGAACACCCCAACATTTTGTTATAAATAGAAGGGTTTTCCCCATTCATTATTCACCTTCATTGCATTAGATCACACTAGATCTACTCTTGGTCACCATTTTCCATTTTTGCTTTGTGAGCTCCTATTGAGTTCTATGTTTGTCAGGGTTTTTCTATCACAATAAGAGAGAGGAATTTTAGATCTGAAATGCTGAGGACTTTCAAGAACCCATCCCATTGAGGAGAACTAGAAAACACCTTTCTTGTTTTCCTCTCAGGTGCCCCATTCTTTAATATAATACAAATCATTATTTTAAACACTTTGTTCTTGTCTTGTCTATTGGATGCATGGAGCCATATTATATTTTATCTGCTTAATGTCTTTTGTGCTTAGATCTGAATTTGTGCAGCAGACTTAAAGATATTTTGCAGCGATAATCGATGTTAGGGCTATTTGTTATGCGTAGCTAAAGTGATCTTTTACGACGAAAGATTCATACTAACAATTGGCGACTCCACACGGGTTTTATTTTACGACCGCTGTCGTTTTATATATTCTTGCATATCCAGCTGTTTCAGAGCCTAGGGTTTCTCTTCCATTTTCTGTTTTCCCTATTTTTATGGTGTTTTTCACCCCTAAAACCCTCAAAAAGTCAAATTTTTAACTTCCGTGTGTTTTTGGCCTTATTGCGCAGGTCACAGACATCAGCCGTAGCTGAGATGACAATTTTTTTCTGAAATCTGCTAGCAAGACAGCCGGATCTGCAGGGCGCACTTATCGGCCCAAAAAGTGCGACCTGAGCTTGAGGACGCACTTTTCTGCCCCAAACTTGTGACCTGGATTGAAAACAGGTCAGAACCTGCGACTTGCACTTTTTCAGCAAATTTTTCAGCACTTTTTCTGGGTTTGTCTGAAGCTTCTGTTAGGGTTTTATAGCCTCCGTCTCTACCCATTTAGACCTGTTTCTGATCTGCTTCATTCAACTAAGAGGGAATCTTGCCCCTTAGGGCTCTAGTACCCTCCACTTTTTGTGGGAGAGTCTTTGCTGTTTCAGAAGTCTGAATTTTCAGAGTTTCAGCTTTATTTTTCTCAGATCTGATACCTCCTTTTCAGATCCCTTTAGATCAGCTCTTCCCCCTCTCAAATCACCTCATATCATTTTGTTTGGGTTCCTTTCCACGACCATCGCCTTGTCTCTTCCATTTTTAGTTGATCTCCTCCTTTTTAGCAACAACCTTGCCTCTGCCTATTTGCTATTCTCTGCACCACTTGTCAGTAGATTTATCCTTTAGATCCAAGTCCCTCCTGACATTAGATCTATTGGCCTCCTTTTTGCGTGCTTGGCTTAGTTTTTTCCCTCTTATAGACTAGTTTTCAGAGACTCGCCTTCTGGGGTTACATTGACACATTAGTAGCTGCTAATTTTCTGCTCTTTTCGTTTCATTTACTGCAGACTTATTTTCAGTTACACAACACACTTTTTCTTTTACTCTAAAAAACGTCTGGGTTTAAACAATTAAAATTAACGCATGCCACACACTGACCCTAAGTGAAGAAGCACCTGGTTAACGCCACCTGGCAAAGACTTTAAAATCAATTGTCACTGCACCTCTCTGCCCTTGACCTCACTTGATTTTTCCCCTCCCTGCCGTTGTCGGTTTTTCTTCTTCCTATCATCATTTGCGCCCCCAAGGCGCCTCTCCCGGAGGCTTCTTGGCCTTCACCCTCAGTTTCCGATCGGTCGACTTCCTCCTTCTCGTCGTTCTCGAGTAAGTCCTCCCCTGAGTCTGCACTCCGACTCTTCTTCTGATTGTTCGGGTTCTCCCCCTAATTTTGGTTCTCCCTCTTTTACCTTCACCACGTCTAGTTCAGGACCTAGCCCAAACCCCAGTTCTACCGCTGGGTCCATTTCCAGTGGAACCACTATGGGACCTACCTCAACCGCCCCATTACTCCCTTATATGGCCGGCCTCAGTCTCCCCGACTTCAATCAGCTGATTAATGATCCTATTCGCCACGATGTTAGTTGGCCTACTATGCCAAACAAGCTCCCCTCTGACATTTCCAAGGTTGAAGGCCTTGCTAGTGAAGATCCCTCTAACCATATCTGATCTTTCCACATGTGGTGTTCCTCCAATTCCATCACCGATGACTCCATCCATCTTCGTTTGTTCCAACACACGCTTACCGGCGAAGCTTCCAAATGGTATGTTGATCAAGCCCCCTCTTCCCATACCACCTTTGCAACCATTGCCCAAGCGTTTTTATCCTATTTCCAGTTCCCCCTCCGATACGACACTGGCACTGAACTCTTAACTTCTTTCCATCAATCCTCTTCGACCCGCCTTTCTGCTCATGTCTAGGAATGGCGGCGAAGATGGATCTTGTGTCGTGCTCCCCCCTTTGAAGATTGGGTTTACATGGACTGGTTCCTTCGCTCTCTCTTACCTCCCATTGGCAAGGATGTCGCATCCCATTTTCCCCAAACCGAAGAAGCCACCCTCCAAATAGCCTTGAAATATGACCTTATTTATGCCCAATCTGGTTATGTTTATACCGTCCTTCCTGACCTTCCCAAGCCCGGTGGCCCTAATGCTTCGGGGGCATCTCACTCTGCCGATGGTATCGTTGGAGCCCTGTCACATACCTCTGCCCAACCTCTTCCGAGCCATGGTTTCCCTCCATGGGCCAGCCCCTCTGGCACTTTTTCCCCTCCCAGTAGCATGTATTTAGTATACGGCATGCCTCCTCCTTTTTCCCGCCCTCCTACTTACCTCACTTCTACCCACCCTACCCCTTATCCGTATCCGCAGCCTAGTGTCCCAGCTCCCCCAGCATTTGGACCTCCCACTCCCTTGCCTTTTCCACCCTTATTACCCCCTCTAGGGCAAGTCTTTGCACAACAGGGGGCACCTAATTTTCTTCCTTCTCGAAGAAAGAGGAAAGGCAATCAATCTGCCCCTGGTAATCGTGGACCCAATCCTTCAAGTATTGATCCTCACACTGCTACCCACCCACAGGGTTCTCAGCCCAAGCCGAACAAGCCACTTCGCACCAACAAGCCCTGTTCGTGTTGCGGTGTTTATGGGCATTACACTCACGACTTTCCCTTATTACCACAAATGCGGCAGATGTCGAATTCGCAAACCACCGTGCAGGGACAACATCCCTCCCCTACTATCCCTCCCACCCCAGCTACTTCTCAACCTGCTGTGTTTACCGATCC